>JAXIVJ010019359.1:0-19897 GCA_036785665.1 Chirona hameri | reverse complement strand
GCATTCGGTAGCTTGTCTTAAAGACGAGCAATGACTGAGGCCATTCTTATAAAAATAAATCGAGCCGTGGATCGATTATTTATTTAAAGAGTGGCCACAGGACCCGACGCGGGAGATGTTTAGCGTCGAAACAGCGCCTGGGAAATACAACAGCAAAGCACGGGTGGAGTTTCTATTCACATGGTGTGACCACTGCCTTCCAACTTTGTGTTATGCCCCACCAACTTTTGTCAGATTTGAAGGTTTCCTGGCATTAATATGACAATTTTTCATCTCAATAATGGAAAACATACGGCCAATTTGGCATTTTGCCCCACCAACCTTTTCTGGAAAGCTCCACCCATGCAGCAAAGTCAAATAATATGCAAGTATTTTACACACCGCCCAAACTCAAAACAAATTTCCAGTCCTGAGCAGGGGTGGTAACAATGCTTTGAGCAGCCCCGATCAAAAATGGCACAGAAAAAAATTAACTCAGCTGAGCTGGGGTAATTTTTGTAGCGCATGGAGTCATTTTGATTCAGTCGTTTGTAGCGCATGGTCCGGGGTAATGTCAGTTTACCCTACCAGACATTTGCTTAAGCGTGGAATTAGTTTTTCAAGTAAATTGTGAAAGCATGGAATGTGTTAAGAACAACACACTAGGGTTGTATGAAAAGTCCAATCTTTCAGTTTACCCTACCAGACATTCAAAGCGTGGAATTTGCTAAGAACAACACAACAAGTTTTAGTTTTCAAGTAAATTGTGAAAATCTTCAGTGGTGGTCAGTGTTAATTTTAAGAACAGTGTTCAGTGTTGAATCAGTTTTAAGAACAGTGTTCAGTGTTGAATCAAGGTTTCCGGGGTAACGTCAGTTTACCCTACCAGATATTTGCTTAAGCGTGGAATTTACCCTACCAAACATTTGTTTAAGCGTGGAATTTACCCTACCAGACATTTGTTTAAGAATGGAATTTACCCTATCAGACATTTGTTTAAGAATGGAATTTACCCTACCAGACATTTGTTTAAGCGAGGAATTTACCCTACCAGACATTTGTTTAAGCGTGGAATTTACCCTACCAGACATTTGTTTAAGCGTGGAATTTACCCTACCAGACATTTGTTTAAACATCCGAGGAGCCGCCCGATGATACACCGCCAGGTACTTAATTTCCCGGCCAATGCCGGGTACCCAAGCTAGTGCAAGATATTTCATATCACAATAATACAAACATTGGTTGGGAACAAATTACCAGAGGTGAAAAAAAGTGTCAGCCTGTCACCGACGGAGGGTCAGGCTGACTCATTTTTTGCCATTTTTCACCATTGCATTAATACAATTTTGTTGGTCATGACGGTCAAAAGAAGGCTCCTTAAAGTCATCGATAACGATAAACAAGCCTATGTCGGTGCCAACACAAAATAATATCCCATAGGCCACATGTAAGTTATTCGGAAACATCCTAAAACATAAGTAAATGGTTATTTCTTACTTCTTACAAAAAAAAGCCGACCAACGCATTCGACATAATTAAAAACTACTTTGAAACTAATTTGTAAACCCGAACTTCAAAACGGTGACGTCATTAAGCTTCCCCATGACTCCAGACCAACAACGGTGAGAGTAACCTTGAATTGATTGCCCGGCCGCGACGGTGACGCCAGCCCCACCGTTACCGGACAGAGCAACTACCAATTGTCTTACCTGATGTCTGCAGTGGTGCAGATACATCTTCAGTCTCATTGCTTCCATGCCTTATCAAGTGCTCAAAAGCACCTCCAACACCAAATGCTTTGTTTCTTAATTTAAGTGGCAATCCAGGATGCTTGGCCTTGTTATGACGCTTAACATTTTTGTACTCGCCCTCGTGAGAACAGCGGCCACAAGCTTGATGCCGTCTATTTGGTGGGAGCTTTGCTTCTTCCTCGTGAGTTCTTTGCTTTTTTCACTTTGGCCATCTTTAGCTTTTCACAATCAGGCTATCAAAAAAGGCGAATTTAAGCAATACAAACTTATACCACTCATACACAATCCACAGCTGTAACTCTTCAACGTGTTTATCCCAAACACAATTCAAAAAGCCCCGCTTAAGATCCACAGTTAATTATCAATTCAATCGAAGGTCTTGTCCGTCAGCACAATTGGTCTACTTGCTAGAAAAGAGCGAACGCACTTATAAGTATTGAGGTATTGGCGATTCATTATGCGAGTCTCTGTTTCAATACAAGCCCGATCAGCTGCTGCCCTATTCTCATATATAAATATTGTTTAGCTAAATTAACATGTAAATACCATTTATACGGTGTTTACTTAGCTAAAGAGTGGTACAATTAATGGTAATTATTGTTAAAATGCAGTCAGTTGGTGTATTCAAACCTGTGACGTCACTATAACACCGAAGGGAGTCGAAAAAACAAGCAGCGCAAGCACCGAAATTGCCGCAAACCCATACAACAGCACCACAATTGCAACGGACCCACCAGACCCAGCGACAAACTCCACTACTCGGGCTCCGTTTACAAAAGCCAGCAGATTCCCGGAGGTCAGTGGAAGCTGCAGTTAAATTACAACACGTACTGATTAGACAGCCGGGAATAGGGCACTGGTTATGCCTGACAAGTTACTGTGAGTTGCTAGTAAGACCAAATGAGTACGGTTGTGGTCAATTTTGTTTTTAGAAGTTTTGTCTCTGAAAATGCATCAAGCCGTAAGCGGTTGGCTGACTCACCGCGCACCTTCCGCTGTCACCGACGTACGTAGGCGAGTAGGAGCTTTTTCACCTCTGAAAATTACAGCCATTTTCAACCAAATTTAAATCAGCAGGCAGGCACCACAACCGATTCCGGCACCACTGTTCCTCGCCAAAAAGTTGAACAAAGTTCAACTTTGAAAAACGGGCTCCGATGGCGCCGGATCTGTCGCGATCAGCTGTTGGGGGCGTCAGTCGCCGCCACTCCCCGGCGCCCACCGAAACCGTCACCGAACGGCCGTCAACGGGCCCGTTTGACGGCGACGGATCCGTTTTGACGGGTGGCAGGCCCAGTGGGAACCGCACTTAAGGCGGATTCGGTCAAATCGTCGGATGACTCTACCTTCTAATAGGGTCTTCCACCATGCGCCATTATACGACGCAATTACGCTGGATGCACGGTATAACTGGAATGTGAATGTTCATGCTGAATTAACCAGATTTTCTACTATTTATAGCAGAACTCTCTAAGTCCCAGTACAATGAGATCGACTGTCCTGACAATCGATCTCAGACTCACTCCATTGAAAATACACAAGCACCCCGACCTCCACCCCCGGGGATCAATTGTCTAACTAGATAACTGGTATATATTTTTTCGTCGGCAATATGGGTGAAACTAAATTATTGAGAATCGAGAGCTGAAACGCAACTGCTATTTAAAAACAAAAATGTACATATATGCTGACGTGATAAATATGATGATTCAGTGAATATTACATCTGAAGTGGTTTTGACGATCAGTATTTCTAAGGACATGATCGCTTAGTAAATTTTCCCAGGAATGACATCCATAGGTAATTATTTTTACTGGCATTTTGACCCCCGAGTACATCATGGGAAGGAGTATTTTGTCCCCGACCTGATCCATAAAGACAAAACACTTTACCACCTCTGGTCCTGAGACCATTTTTTTTTATAAGAATGGCCTGAGATATTTGTTTCCATCGAAACTTTTATCTATGGCACAGCGGCAAAAGTCATTATACATTATTACCGATCGTTTTTTTCATGTCAGGCTTGGTGTTTTTTTTTGGGGGGGGGGGGGTGGCAAACAGGCTACTTTGGGCTTGGGGGGGGGGGGGGGGTGGCCACCCTAAATCCCCCCCCCCCCTGGATCCGTCAGTGCTCACGGATCTAAAACGCTCTCGCACTCACGTCACGCACAGTCTCTGGTTGCTAATCAATATGGCTGCCGCGTGTGCCTAATGCAGACACTGGCGGATCTAGGGTCCGAGAATGGGGGGGGGGGGGAATAAAATTTCGCTCCGCTTCAGCAGCGAAAAGTTGTTGACCGGGTGTGTGTGGGGGGGGGGGGTGGAGTCGGATCGTCAGCGCGAAAAATCGTTGAGCGGGGGGGGGGGGGGGGTCGGATTTTCATATCGAAAGTCATTGACCGGGGGGGGGGGATTTTTTCTTCTTCCTAATTATCACTTCTTACAGCCAATGCAGGAACACGCGGGGTGGGGGACATCCTTGTGTATTGAATGCTCGCCATGTTCCTGGGGGGGGGGGGGGGATTTGACTCTAATGCCCCTACTCCTCTGTATCGGCCAGTGGTAAAAACCAGACCAACCCAATTTTATCTCTTCTGTCGCTTTCAAACATTTTTTTGTTGTAGCTGAGTTCATGCCGAGTCTGATCTTGACTAGTCGGACATGATAAAAATTGTAAGACCTCTACTCATAGCACCCATACAATGTACCGGGATAAGTACCTAAGCATGGTGCAAAATGGGTGTCAGATTTAAAATTGGTACCTGAAATTACTTGAGTCTGGATATGACCTGAGGCCAAAGTAGCCATCCCAAGCTATAGTAATTTAAAATAACATTGAGAATGAAAACAATATTAACTTACCTACACATTCACAAAGTGTGAATTTGTTTTGACTACATGTTTACAGGGAAAAGGAAAACAACGATACCCAAGTCCCAGTCACAATTCCTCGTGCGTGCGTCGTGCGTGTGCGTGCGTGCGTGCGTGCGTGCGTGCGTGCGTGCGTGCGTGCGTGCGTGCGTGCGTGCGTGCGTGCGTGCGTGCGTGTGTGCGTGCGTGCATGCGTGCGTGCGTGCGTGCGTGCGTGCGTGCGTGCGTGCGTGCGTGCGTGCGTGCGTGCGTGCGTGCGTGCGTGCGTGCGTGCGTGCGTGCGTGCGTGCGTGCGTGCGTGCGTGCGTGCGTGCGTGCGTGCGTGCGTGCGTGCGTGCGTGCGTGCGTGCGTGCGGTGCGCGTGTGTGTGTGTGTGTGTGTGTGTGTGTGTTAGTTAGACACACACACACACACACACACAACGACGTTAGATAACTCGAGACAAGCTCTATTGAAAGTATACCGGCCATTTCTTAGGCCGGTCAATATTGAGGTCACCAGAGTTCATCAAAAGTAAAATTTCGCCTTTATATGGGTGTCTTTAACAAAACCGTATATATCTCGATAACTGGAAGAATTAGCGACACACGTCATGTGTCGCTACACACGTGCGTTTAATTTCGTCTAATCATACGGTGCCGAGGAATTCTGTAAGACGAAACAGTCCACCGGGTGGTGTGTTTGCTGTTCCTATGTCTTTATATGTCATAATTGTCTTGATATTAATCAGCTCGCATTTGTATACCAATTACGAAATAATAACGAAATAATTAGACTTTATTCGGTACTTTACCTCTACCCACGGCAACATTCAAACATTGCCTTACATACTATATGTGTTGAGGGTTCCTGTTCCTGCCTTTCAAGTGTCAGGTAGCGTCGCCGTCTCTCATACCACTCCAGTTTGATAACGAACCTCTGTATTGTTCTACATGCTTCCACATGACCCTAATCATCATGGTTCCACATGACCGTGCTGCCACAATCTCCACACCTATCCAATCCCGGCGCACCACCCGCAACCCCTATAACGACAAAAGCGACGCCGGTTCCGCGCGCGGCTGGCGGTTTCCATAGGAGCGCGACTGATATATTGTACAACCATTACATACGTAAGAAACGAGTATACTCGTTTCTTCTCCTTATTCCTGTCCAACGTACTGATTTCCAAGATTATACTCACAGAATCTATTATTTGCGAATTATAAATTGCGTACCATCTGAAAAACGCGATACATAATTAATTCATCATGGGGTGCTGCAATATGTTATGGGTCCGGTATCAAAATAAAATGTGCTAACATATTTAAAGAACTTGCAAAAATAGATACCTATCAGCTAATTAATAACATAAAAATAGGACGAAATGTGTTGGGTTTTAATCTTGTTTGTGGCGAGGTTTATAAGCATCTTATACTTTCGTGGCGCTTTTTTCCCAGATGGAGAATACATGCGCACCTACTCAGTCATTTTTGCCACCCCTGGCAAAAATCCGTGGCGCCGCCCCTGGCTGCAGACGATCCCCATGGACCGGAGTTTGACAGAAAACAATTGAAATAACATAATAGAACCTGCCCTAACCTTTACAGCAATTACGGTCGCAGGGACCCACGTTTAGAATGCTCCGCTCGCATTCGCTCTCTGCCCTGCGGAACCTACGGGGGAGGGGGAGGGGGGGGGGGGGGCTGTCACCCCCGGACCCCCCCAGATCATCTCGTAGACAAAACGAGATGATTATATAACAAATATTTCGAAGATATTTCGATACAATATCTCTACTTCGTGTAACTCGCTGGTTTTTGGTAGCGCACCGCAGTTTCGTACTTACTTTAAAAAACACCCGGCGCCGGCCGGCCGACCGCGCTGGTCCGGAGGCGGCGTGTTTTTCGGTGGGTCGGTGCACCGGCCGCGGACGGCACAGCTAACTCAGTAGTCAGCAGTCACCAGCTCTCGACTCAATAGTGCCTCGCTCGATGTGCACCGCATCGTTCAGCTTGATATTTTGCAGGCGTACCGACTGCACTCTGCCGTCTGCAAAACATCGACGCACGCTCCGAAGCACGTTTATTCGCTAGGACATGTAACTGAGCAAAATCAGTAGTGATGATCTCCGAACGATTTGTACGCTTGTCCTCCATGCGACTTTGAGCTATAAAGCAGACAGTAGCGGCGGATAAGGGGGGGGGGGGGCAGGGGAGGTAGCTGCCTCCACTCAAGAAGTTGGAGGGGGGGGGGGGGGGGGCACACATATGATTTCCCACCATCAATTTGTAAGAGGGGCCCTCCAAAAAGTTGACCGGGCCCGAGGTGCCTCCAGCCAGCCTGAGGAGCCATCTAAGGCGGACAGAAGGCCCTCAGTCGGCCTGAGGGGGCCCGCAGAAGGCCTGAGACTTCAACATGGACCTGTCCGACGTTTTTTGCGACCATTGGCCTAGATCCGAGTGAATCCAGTGGCCAATGGAATCCAGTGGCCTAAATCCGAGGATATACCATTTTGCGGCATTTTGTTTTGTGTGTGTGTGTGGGGGGGGGGGGGGGCTTTGGCCGTGGGAGGGGGCCCTTTGGCCGAGAGGCCCCTGGGTTTCTTTGCCCCTCATCCGAAAATATGATTCGTCGCCACTGAAAGCAGATGTTGTAGCGTAGGAATATGAAGCACATCGTGAATGGGGTATTGCGTGTAATCTCGCAGCTGTAGGGTAGTTCACTGATGGCAACATCGACCGGGGGTGTTTCCAACAATGATACAGTACTGCAGCTGTAGGGTAGTTCACTGATGGCAACATCGACCGGGGGTGTTTCCAACAATGGTACAGTGCTGCAGCTGTAGGGTAGTTCACTGATGGCAACATCGACCGGGGGTGTTTCCAACAATGATACAGTACTGCAGCTGTAGGGTAGTTCACTGATGGCAACATCGACCGGGGGTGTTTCCAACAATGGTACAGTGCTGCAGCTGTAGGGTAGTTCACTGATGGCAACATCGACCGGGGGTGTTTCCAACAATGGTACAGTGCTGCAGCTGTAGGGTAGTTCACTGATGGCAACATCGACCGGGGGTGTTTCCAACAATGGTACAGTGCTGCAGCTGTAGGGTAGTTCACTGATGGCAACATCGACGGGGGGTGTTTCCAACAATGATACAGTACTGCAGCTGTAGGGTAGTTCACTGATGGCAACATCGACCGGGGGTGTTTCCAACAATGGTACAGTGCTGCAGCTGTAGGGTAGTTCACTGATGGCAACATCGACCGGGGGTGTTTCCAACAATGGTACAGTGCTGCAGCTGTAGGGTAGTTCACTGATGGCAACATCGACCGGGGGTGTTTCCAACAATGATACAGTACTGCAGCTGTAGGGTAGTTCACTGATGGCAACATCGACCGGGGGTGTTTCCAACAATGGTACAGTGCTGCAGCTGTAGGGTAGTTCACTGATGGCAACATCGACCGGGGGTGTTTCCAACAATGGTACAGTGCTGCAGCTGTAGGGTAGTTCACTGATGGCAACATCGACCGGGGGTGTTTCCAACAATGGTACAGTGCTGCAGCTGTAGGGTAGTTCACTGATGGCAACATCGACCGGGGGTGTTTCCAACAATGATACAGTGCTGCAGCTGTAGGGTAGTTCACTGATGGCAACATCGACCGGGGGTGTTTCCAACAATGATACAGTACTGCAGCTGTAGGGTAGTTCACTGATGGCAACATCGACCGGGGGTGTTTCCAACAATGGTACAGTGCTGCAGCTGTAGGGTAGTTCACTGATGGCAACATCGACCGGGGGTGTTTCCAACAATGCTGCAGCTGTAGGGTAGTTCACTGATGGCAACATCGACCGGGGGTGTTTCCAACAATGATACAGTGCTGCAGCTGTAGGGTAGTTCACTGATGGCAACATCGACCGGGGGTGTTTCCAACAATGTTACAATGCTGCGACAATGCTAACACACTACACAACAGATTATGCTACTTATCTACTTTACAAGCGATTGCTGGTTTAACATTATAGTGCTTTTTTATCAGTATGTTAATATTGTATTTTTGTGACGCAGAGCAACCCTTCCTTTAACACCCAGTTCTGATGTAATAAGCGTCTGATTTTTGTTTGTTTGTTTGTTTATTAGGTAGGTGCATACGTGTTAATGTTAAAATATTAGCAAAGTTATGACATCTAAATATAACGATGTGTGCGTGTATTATACGAAGTGTAAGCAAATGAGGGCGTATAATATACCGATGTAGGTATAAGCATGTAGGTATAAGCAAGTCAACTCTAGCAAGACTCAACTGATCGTTTTAGGCACCCGTCAAATGCTCCAGGACCTACCAATAACTTCCATCAATGTAAATGGTGTGACCGAAGAGGAGGCTCAACGAGTAAAGAACTTAGGGATAGTGATGGACCGGCACTTATCTTTTGAACCGCATGTCAACCAACTGGTAGCGAAGTGCACTGGTCTGTTGATCGGACTGAGCCATGCGAGGCATCGCCTCCCCCATGATGTACTGCCGGCGCTCGTGAACGGACTAGTGATCTCACTGATTCGCTACTGTATCGCTGTATACGGAAACTCTACTGCACAATCAGTGACGCGTATACAGAGACTACTCAACTTCTGTGCGAGAGTGGTTTCAGGGCGGCGCAGGCGCGACCACGTGCGTGATGTACTGGACGAGTTGAACTGGTTACCTGCCCAGGACCTCGTGATGTACCGTACATTATGCTTGCTCAAAGTGATCATGACCCAGGGACAACCAAATGACCTTGCGAGCCAATTCCATACCGTGCGGAGTGTGAGACAGAGATCGACCAGACAGGATGACCTCCTTGTCGTACCACGGATCAGGACCGAGTCCGGGAGGCGGAGGTTTGCTTATCGAGCCGCCCGAGCATATAACGCCCTACCGCCAGACATTAGGGAGACCCGTATTTCTGTGTTCAGAAAGAAGGTCAAGAAACAGCTGGGTATGGTGCGGCGGTGATAGTGCAGGTGTGTGTATGTGTGTATGTATATGTATCTTATGTGTATGAGATTAGGTATTTTATCCATGCCATTGACGCGAGCACATGAAAAGCCAGCGTGTACCTGGATGGGCTTTAAATATATTCTGATTCTGATTCTGCTATAAATGTTGCTGTAAATGCTTTAGTAAAAAATATTAGTCGCGCCTCAGAATTATGCAATGATTGCATTTCGCATTTAAAGGTATGCCTTTGCCGAAGTACCTTTAAAGGGAATAGTGAACCTTTCAAATTCGTTTTTACTGAGATAGCCAGATTGTTGGTAGTACTGAGAATTCTCCAAATCTGCAAATTTCCCTTCCAAAACGACCTAGTTGCTGAGTTTCAACGCAAAAACCGTTGGAGCTATTGTGAGCTATTTTAAAGGGCCAAATATTGTGACGTTTCGCATACGTCATTAGTGTGATTTCTACCGCACTTCGTTTTCGCCATTTCAACCGACCGCCACTGAAACGCATCATGTGTTCATAAGCTATACATATTATTGGCCATAACTTTATCAATTTTCATTGGATTTCCACTTGAAAATAATGCCGACACTCGTCTTGAAAATTTACATTTTTTGATGGGTGGTTCGTACCTGTAACTGCAATGTTTGCTGCAGTAGAAGCATATCCATAATGTATGCCCCTATTATACATGTGACTTCAGGTTTTGAGTAGATACCTTGGTTAATTTTGAACCGATTTCCAATCGAAAATTACCATAAGATGCTTGGTGAAAATACGCATGTTTTTATGGGTGGCTGGTCGCGGTACCTGCAATATATCGAATAAATTGTGCCAATGTTTGTTCTTGCATTACGCTGTCTTGCACCAAGTTTATGATGGTCTATACATATTATTTGCCATAACTTTGTCAATTTTCATTGGATTTCCAATTGAAAATAACCGACTGTGGTGACCAACACATAACCTCGCGCTCTCCTCCATTTGCAGATATCTTGTTGTGAATTTAGTATGTAAAGCTGCAGGCTGCATGTGTGCATGCCTATGTGCCAAGCATGGCAGGATCATAGCAAGTTTTGGTTAGAGCTTGGCGCCTGCACCTGAACTCATCACCGTCGGATTGGGAAATACTTCTGGTGGGTCATGATGTTCCTTATTTCGGGCGGTTGCATTGCTCTTGTACTATTGCCCTAGCACGAGTGCTTTCATGTCAATTTGTGCTTGCTAAGTTTGGAAATGGAATGCTCAAGTCAATATGGGTCATTGCATCAGTATGCTGAGAGGTGCACTGCACTTGCATGGACGTCTATGAGATCTGCTTTGCTCGTGCTAACGCGGTG
Organism: Chirona hameri; assembly: GCA_036785665.1. Classification (NCBI taxonomy): domain Eukaryota; kingdom Metazoa; phylum Arthropoda; class Thecostraca; order Balanomorpha; family Balanidae; genus Chirona; species Chirona hameri. The sequence goes on along the minus strand of JAXIVJ010019359.1, from coordinate 8,986 downwards.
TGGATCCCTGAGATCTGCTTTGCTCGTGCTGACGCGGTGCTACTACTGTCTGTGTGTTTTCAGAAACCGCTTTCATTTGTACGCTCGGCATCCTATCCTATAAAATAGTCGATTCCTTATTTTTCTTTGACAAACCTATCGCTACAGACCGTAATAAACTTCAGAGTAAGAAGATCATGCGCGTTTAGGACAACTGTACTGGACGGTGATGACAACCGACACTCGTCTTGAGAAGGCACACCTTTTGGTGGGTGGCTCGTACCGGTAGCTGCAATATTAACTGCACATCTACACATTTATTTACATCCACCACACACACCGAAAAACACACATTTGTGGGTAGGTATATCACATTTAGTTATGCACATGAACATTATGGGTATGTGTTCACGCAATGCCACTCCAACTCTACTCATACAAGGCCATAGTGTACACATTCACACATTTTCAATCGCGACCAATATACTCGCGAGTCGCGACCCAGCGAACGAGGTTGTTAGTGTTGCTTACATATTCTGATTCAAGGATAGACTTTTGCCGGTATGACGTCACAACTCGTTTTGGTGACGCAAGATTATTGTGACGTCATATGTATTAATATCAATATTTTTTTAAAATTATGACAAATTGGTACTTTTTTCTCGCAAAAACACATGCCAGAACCGTAATCAGGACACTCGTTTCCATCATTCCACATACTTTTCTCAAGGTGCACTATTCCCTTTAAGATAGTTTAGCGGCTTTTTATTTATTTAAAAACATTTGTATTTGTATTTGTATTTAACGACTTCGGGCCATCCACACACATTGTGGCTATTCCTAGCCCGGCGTCACGAGACATAAAGCAGTAGGTACATGGGGAAACAGGGAGTTGACATTCATACTCAGATACATACCGGATAAAACAATGGTGCACGGCTTACACAACTAGGCATCAACACAAAATAGATATAAACTGGTAATGCGAAAACAATAGCACAGACAAAGCATGGCTGCCACACGCTAGTTAACACCTCGGCCTTTCATGTACAACCGCAAGTTACGTTTAAATGAGGCAGGCCTCAGACCAGTCAGTTCGGTCGGTAAACTGTTGTAAAGACGAGGGACTCGGTAGGAAAACTGACGTCTACCGGCTTCAGTGCGGATGCGAGGTATATGGAACTGCTCGTCCTGTCGTGTGCGCCTATTGCGATGTGCAGCATTTCGGCTAAGTAGCGAGGCCAGAAATGCAGGTTCCTCCCACCACCGTGCACGTTGGGCCAGAGTGAGAGAGTGATATTCTGATAGCTGTATGGAGGTGAGCCACCCTGGGCCACTTGAAACGTCCGAAATATGGTCAAATTTACGCCTTCCAGATACTACCCTGGCACAAAAATTGATCACTCTTCGGAGCTGCCTGTGATTTCTGTCTGAGCAGTTGCCAAGAACGGTTATACAGTAACGTACGTGACATAACCAAACCGTGGACGATAGTGGGAACCACGTTTCGCGGAAGATAATGCCGAATGTGACTGAGTCCGATCATCAGCATGCACCAGCTCGTGGCAAAATGCGATCTATTTCATCGACAGAATGATTACACGAGCCAAATAATACTTGGTGTGCTTTCTGGTTCATACTAGCAAGGAACAAAAAGGAGACATAATTTATCACACAAATCACAATGCTTATACTTTGATATCAAATGCTAGTTTTGGTGATGGAAGGGAGTGTGCCTACTATTTTGGAATGTCAAAATATTTCATACGGTAAGTAGCTATTGGTTTGATTGTTGGATACGATAAAATTCACACCTGAAACCCCTTTAGTTGAATTTTTACTTATATTTTTTTGCTTGTTTGTTTTTGTTTCGATATCGATAAAACGATTGTCACTATAATCAGATGACAGAGAGCACTGTTGTTAGGTAATATAATTCATGTTATGTATGCAATGAATGTAATGTATGCAATGAATGTTATGTAAAACGGCTCACATAAGACAACACAATTACGGTCACATTATGCAAGATCGAGAGACAAGTTTTGTACAGCATGTTCTTGCCACTGTGAACTTTATTATGTGCATGTTTCGTAGCTCTAATTTGAAATATTCGTCAAAAAATGGCCATCAAGCGTTGCGAGTAGGGGGACAGACGGTACTGTTCGGCTGCTGATATCAGCGCCCACGAACTGTTTTGTCGAAATGCTATTGTCCGGCGGTAATGATATGCTAGCAGTTTAATTGATAGAACTGCAGTACTTCTAGTAGCGGAAGCCCTCTGGGGTCTACCCGATATTTTTTTTTTCTACCAGGGGTATTCCACGACAAATCGACCAAGACTTGACATAGTTGACACCCTCATATTTTTGCAAATTCTGAAAATGGGTTTACAGGGTAATCTCGGGCGCGAAAGCCAGCTGTCACAATCTGATTTGTTTTTTAGATTAATGGTCACCGAGTTAACGCCTCGGGAATTTTTGAGAGGTCATGTTGTTAGGCCATCTTTGATCGTCTGTAGCTTGTCAACGAACAGCACGAACGTAATATAATTGCATATGGTTGAGCTCGCACTGATGCAAGGAAATTTTGGGCAATTTAGGATTTTACTGGTTGCTGTTTTTGACCCTGTGACCTCGTGACCTAGTTTTCCATGACATACCTTGACCTGTGGCAACTGAAAGTTTGCATTTTTTTTTTCTGAAGCCAAATCAGTATTTATGAATATTCTTTAAATACAAAATATTTCTCTCTTTTTTTAACTATGAAGGGTACTTAAAGGTTCGCAAAAACTCCGGTAGGCGGCGCTGCGAACACATATCTTCGGACTGGGTAGAGATATTGAGATTCAGTAAACGACAGTAAACGTGGATAGGTCTAAGTATTCTGAGACGAAAATGTAAGAATACTTTTGTGATCTAAGGTCAAGGTCAAGGTCGTATTTAAGGTAAAATATTGCAGGTAGTGCTTGAACACATTTATGTGTATCTCTGGACTGGGTAGATATATCGAGATGCAGTACATGACGTTGGATACGTCTACGCATTCTGAGACAAAAATGTACGAATACTTTTGTAATCTGAGGTCCAGGTCAAGGTCATATTTTAGGTCAAATATTGAAATTGCGACCTTAAATATGACCTTGACCTTGACCTCAGATCACAAAAGTATTCCCATATTTTCTTCTCAAAATACGTAGACCTATCGACTGTCGTTTACTGCATCTCGATATCTCTACCCAGTCCGAAGATACACATATATGTGTTCGCTGCCTGCCTACCGGGAGTTTTTGCAAAGCAAAGTACTCTTTATAGGCATTTAAAAAGAAGAGAATATTCGTACAGACTGATTTGGCTTAAGAAACAAAAAAAATCAGTTTCAGGTCAAGATATTTCATGGAAAACTAGGTCATGAGGCCACGGGATAAAACAAACACAAAATTGGCAAAAGTTTCCTTGCATCAGTGCGAGCTCAAGCATATCCAATTATATTACATTCGTGCTGTTCGTTGACAAGCTACAGGCGATCAAAGATGGCCTTACAACATGACCTCTCAAAAATGTCCGAGGCTATAACTCGGTGACCGTTAATCGGAGAATTCTAACATTCTCACAGCTGGCTTTAGCGCACGAGATTACCTTATAAACCCATTTGCTAATTTTCACAAATATGAGGCTGTCAAATGTAATTATTTTTGGTCGATTTGTCGTGGAATGCCCCACTAGCCAGTTCCTGGGGGTCTTTGGAATATCTCAGCAACTAGTGTGAATCTGGAAAAATAAAAGGCATGGCTCGATTCAGAAAACGATGTTCTATAAACCAGTGTCAATAACCCCAAATAAGCGATGTGAGTAGGCCCATTCCCTTTACTATTCCAAATAATCATATGAGTAAAATGTAAGGCACACTGCACACCTAGCTTCGCTCGCATAGCCGTGTGGCGCACAGCCAATGACCCCCGTCAGAAGGCGCGGTATACCAGCTGCTGAAGGCTGACCGGTGTACAGCCAGTGACTCCCGTCAGAAGGCGCGCGTCAGAAGGCGCGGTATACCAGCTGCTGAAGGCCGACCAGTGACCAGTGTACAGCCAGTGACTCCCGTCAGAAGGCGCGGTATACCAGCTGCTGAAGGCTGACCGGTGTACAGCCAGTGACTCCCGTCAGAAGGCGCGCGTCAGAAGGCGCGGTATACCAGCTGCTGAAGGCTGACCAGTGACCAGTGTACAGCCAGTGACTCCCGTCAGAAGGCGCGGTATACCAGCTGCTGAAGGCTGACCGGTGTACAGCCAGTGACTCCCGTCAGAAGGCGCGGTATACCAGCTGCTGAAGGCTGACCAGTGTACAGCCAGTGACTCCCGTCAGAAGGCGCGGTATACCAGCTGCTGAAGGCTGACCGGTGTACAGCCAATGACTCCCGTCAGAAGGCGCGCGTCAGAAGGCGCGGTATACCAGCTGCTGAAGGCTGACCGGTGTACAGCCAGTGACTCCCGTCAGAAGGCGCGGTATACCAGCTGCTGAAGGCTGGCCGGTGTACAGCCAGTGACTCCCGTCAGAAGGCGCGGTATACCAGCTGCTGAAGGCTGACCGGTGTACAGCCAGTGACTCCCGTCAGAAGGCGCGGTATACCAGCTGCTGAAGGCTGACCGGTGTACAGCCAGTGACTCCCGTCAGAAGGCGCGGTATACCAGCTGCTGAAGGCTGACCGGTGTACTGACTGCCGATTCTGTGCGGCGCGCTGGCAGTCGACTTCGTGTTGCACTCCTTGGCCGCGTCAGACTTCGTGTTGCACTCCTTGGCCGCGTCAGTTACACGGGCGGCGCACCACGTAAAAGGTGCGGTGTCAGCACGAGGACGCCGCGCCAACACAACCTCTCGACAGACGCGCGCCCGGAAGATCTGGGTGGCACCCCGGCTGATGCTGCCGGCTGCACTTGACTGTCGATGATAAATCTGTTGAATGCTTGTATTGCATTACATATATGTCTGAGCTCGAAAGGCAAAGCCATGACGAACGTAAACCTATCAACTCTGATGTCTGTCATTTTTAAACGAGCCGTGATGCTACGAAAAGCGCATTGGGTTGCTTGAGTCAATAATTTTAGTATTAATACAATGACATATATCCATAATAATGTAATCGCCTTTAACAGTAGTGTCTATTATTCTATTGGATATTATATATTTCGCCTTTAACAGTAGTGTCTATTATTCTATTGGATATTATATATTTCGCCTTTAACAGTAGTGTCTGTTATTCTATTGGATATTATATATTTCGCCTTTAATAGTAGTGCCTATTATTCTATTGGATATTATATATTTCAATGATTTTTTCTCTCGCTAGCAATGCAAAATACTAGATATTTAATTGTTCAACTGACAACCAAGCAGCAGTAGCGTATCGATAAAATCAGCCAGCAACAGACTGGCAGCAGCAGCCTGCAACTGTCAGACGTTGACATACGAGTGCAAATTTCCTCATTGAATGGTTGAAAGATGCGAAATGCCCGACTCACGATGCGTATATTTTGGGGCCGTCTGAAGTTGTGAGCTGTGGCTAGATACTAAAAATAGAATACAAAAACGCCAAACAAAGCTGGCAAAATGTTTCGCATTCAAAACTGTCACCTACTTGCTCTCGCAAAAATAATTAATAAAATGAAACATAATCCTACCTGATGTTTTTAGACTAATAAAAGACGTCCCAAAGGAAGAGAGCCCTTCAAATAGTGAAGTCCAGTTTAAACTGATAGGTCGACATAGACCCAGTTCCGGGTATAATTCATGGCACACATAATCCAAATGATCTAGAAACGAATATCGGCACAAATAAAGACGCTGATAATTTATGAGAACATGCCAATTAAAATGTTAAATTGAAATTTCATTTTGATCGACATTCAGTTCCCATGCACGTGCCATGCTAGTGAAAGATTCCTAGACGGATTCCGAGCATCAGGATAACAAGATCCAGGCATAACAGGAGCATCGCCATCAATAATCGAAAAACTTTCGCTGCCAAGTAATGGTCACCACGTATAGCATGTGCGTTACCTGCTATCTCAGGGGCGGGGCAGCAGGACGGCCCGGCGGGCGGCATATCTGACCGGCCCGGCTCTCTGACGGAGGACGGAGCCGGCCCGGCTCTCTGACGGAGGAGGGAGCCGGCCCGGCTCTCTGACGGAGGACGGAGCCGGCCAGGCTCTCTGACGGAGGACGGAGACTCTCTAACGGAGGCTCTCTGACGGAGGACGGGGCCGGCCCGGCTCTCTGACGGAGGACGGAGCCGGCCCGGCTCTCTGACGGAGAACGGAGCCGGCCCGGCTCTCTGACGGAGAACGGAGACTCTCTAACGGAGGCTCTCTGACGGAGGACGGGGCCGGCCCGGCTCTCAGACGGAGGACGGAGCCGGCCCGGCTCTCTGACGGAGAATGGAGACTCTCTAACGGAGGCTCTCTGACGGAGGACGGGGCCGGCCCGGCTCTCAGACGGAGAACGGAGCCGGCCCGGCTCTCTGACGGAGAACGGAGCCGGCCCGGCTCTCTGACGGAGGACGGAGCCGGCCCGGCTCTCTGACGGAGAACGGAGCCGGCCCGGCTCTCTGACGGAGGACGGAGCCGGCCCGGCTCTCTGACGGAGAACGGAGACTCTCTAACGGAGGCTCTCTGACGGAGAACGGAGCCGGCCCGGCTCTCTGACGGAGGACGGAGCCGGCCCGGCTCTCTGACGGAGGACGGAGACTCTCTAACGGAGGCTCTCTGACGGAGGACGGGGCCGGCCCGGCTCTCAGACGGAGGACGGAGCCGGCCCGGCTCTCTGACGGAGAACGGAGACTCTCTAACGGAGGCTCTCTGACGGAGGACGGAGCCGGCCCGGATCTCTGACGGAGAACGGAGACTCTCTAACGGAGGCTCTCTGACGGAGGACGGAGCCGGCCACGCTCTCTGACGGAGCCGGCACGGCCCGGCTCTCTGACGGAGGACGAAGCCGGCCCGGCTCTCTGACGGCTCTCTGACGGAGGACGGAGCCGGCCCGGCCCGGCTCTCTAACGGAGGACGGAGCCGGCCCGGCTCTCTGACGTAGCCGGCCCGGCCCGGCTCTCTGACGGAGAACGGAGCCGGCCCGGCTCTCTGACGGAGAACGGAGCCGGCCCGGCTCTCTGACGGAGAACGGAGCCGGACCGGCTCTCTGACGGAGAACGGAGCCGGCCCGGCTCTGACGGAGAACGGAGCCGGCCGGCTCTCTGACGGAGAACGGAGACTCTCTACGGAGGCTCTCTGACGGAGGACGGGGCCGGCCCGGCTCTCAGACGGAGAACGGAGCCGGCCCGGCTCTCTGACGGAGGACGGAGCCGGCCCGGCTCTCTGACGGAGAACGGAGACTCTCTAACGGAGGCTCTCTGACGGAGGACGGGGCCGGCCCGGCTCTCAGACGGAGAACGGAGCCGGCCCCGGCTCTCTGACGGAGGACGGAGCCGGCCCGGCTCTCTGACGGAGAACGGAGCCGGCCCGGCTCTCTGACGGAGAACGGAGACTCTCTAACGGAGGCTCTCTGACGGAGGACGGGGCCGGCCCGGCTCTCAGACGGAGGACGGAGCCGGCCCGGCTCTCTGACGGAGGACGGAGACTCTCTAACGGAGGCTCTCAGACGGAGAACGGAGCCGGCCCGGCTCTCTGACGGAGGACGGAGCCGGCCCGGCTCTCTGACGGAGAACGGAGACTCTCTAACGGAGGCTCTCTGACGGAGGACGGGCCGGCCCGGCTCTCAGACGGAGAACGGAGCCGGCCCGGCTCTCTGACGGAGGACGGAGCCGGCCCGCTCTCTGACGGAGAACGGAGACTCTCTAACGGAGGCTCTCTGACGGAGAACGGAGCCGGCCCGGCTCTCTGACGGAGGACGGAGCCGGCCCGGCTCTCTGACGGAGGACGGAGACTCTCTAACGGAGGCTCTCTGACGGAGGACGGGGCCGGCCCGGCTCTCAGACGGAGGACGGAGCCGGCCCGGCTCTCTGACGGAGAACGGAGACTCTCTAACGGAGGCTCTCTGACGGAGGACGGAGCCGGCCCGGATCTCTGACGGAGAACGGAGACTCTCTAACGGAGGCTCTCTGACGGAGGACGGAGCCGGCCCGGCTCTCTGACGGAGCCGGCCCGGCCCGGCTCTCTGACGGAGGACGAAGCCGGCCCGGCTCTCTGACGGCTCTCTGACGGAGGACGGAGCCGGCCCGGCCCGGCTCTCTAACGGAGGACGGGGCCGGCCCGGCTCTCTGACGTAGCCGGCCCGGCCCGGCTCTCTGACGGAGAACGGAGCCGGCCCGGCTCTCTGACGGAGGACGGAGCCCGGCCCGGCTCTCTGACGGAGGACGGAGCCGGCCCGGCTCTCTGACGGAGAACGGAGCCGGCCCGGCTCTCTGACGGAGAACGGAGCCGGCCCGGCTCTCTGACGGAGAACGGAGCCGGCCCGGCTCTCTGACGGAGAACGGAGCCGGCCCGGCTCTCTGACGGAGGACGGAGCCGGCCCGGCTCTCTGACGGAGAACGGAGCCGGCCCGGATCTCTGACGGAGAACGGAGCCGGCCCGGCTCTCTGACGGAGGACGGAGACTCTCTAACGGAGGCTCTCTGACGGAGGACGGAGCCGGCCCGGCTCTCAGACGGAGGACAGAGCCGGCCCGGATCTCTGACGGAGGACGGATACTCTCTAACGGAGGCTCTCTGACGGAGGACGGAGCCGGCCCGGATCTCGTCCCTGCAATACCAGCGGGTGAGTGACGTCACTGACGCGCAGGGCGGAGATCCGGACTGACGCACGGTGACGACCGTGCGTCCCTGCCGGCCCTGCCCGCAAGATCAGCTCATCAATATTGCACCTCGACAGCTCCCGCGCGCCGCTGGGGTAGCACGGTCCCCGCGTGCTTCGGCCGCTGAGGTGACATAGTCCCGCCTAGTTCAATCCGCACCCAGACTCGACCCTGCCTCCAGAGCCCTCACACCGCTGGAATGACACAGTC
>JAXIVJ010019358.1:0-19902 GCA_036785665.1 Chirona hameri | reverse complement strand
CTCCTTCTCGACGTGACTTCTCTCGTCAAGTCTGGCAGCGATTCGGGGCACCCGAGCCACAGCACTTAACTCCGTAGGTACAAAACACTAAACACAACACACAAGACTACGTTGTCGGGCTTATCAACACTACACGCCCACCTCTTTTCAAACTCCAACTCACACAAGTCCGTTGTGTTCGGTGTGGACACACGTTCGAATGACACTGTCATTACATACTCTGGTGCCCCCTAATCACACGAATCAAGAACGAACCTCTTTAACGCAGCGCGACGCTGTCGGTGCGCGGACTTTTGATGATTTGCCACCCAAAAACAAATTAGAGCTCCTGCTCTTTGGTATAAATGATTTCAAACCAGGTGTATAGACATCACACATCACTTACAGACATTCATAGCACAAGACTCACACACACAAAAAACAAACAATCACACATCACCAGTACTTTCACCACGCTGACTGCTGTTGCCGCCTGTGCCTGGCCACCTGATTTTCGAATGGCCGCTCGGCGGGCTGGTAAGCGGGGACCTACGTGATTCTGTACCTAGTTTAGGGTTAAATGTTTGTTCATTTGTTCCTCTGGAGAGACGCTATGATTTAAGCTTTTGCTTTTGCGCCAATCCATTATTGTTCTGTTTGATTTGATGTCCTTTTGTTAGCAAAATAAACGAACTGAACTGAACTGAACTACGTGAGCGTGTCGCCGCCGCCGTCTCCTGTCCGCAAATACCTGCTTGTGGCAAGTATCACTCCGGGGTGTTACTTCCATAGCCGCCATTGGTGGCATTTACTGTCAAATCCATCGGTCTGTGTGACGTTAAAGGACTGGTAGATTGTGCAGGGGTGGTAAGAATAGTGGAAAATGGCCTTCTTTGATGAACAAGATTTTTGCAATCCTGATCGTTTTACTAGACATTTTTTACAATGGATAGACCACAATGTTAGTTCTATTTGAGCCCAGTTTTTGTGTTTCAGGCTCCAAAGCCTAGTTAATCTACAAACTGGTCACGGTCAAGTAGCACTTGACTATCCTTCATAACCGGGGAAAGGCATATCGCCAACCTTCGCCTCGTGACTGAACCTAGTATATATGGCCTTGGTATCACACTTCCCTGCACTCTCCTGGGTGGCGATCCGTCTGTGCTAGAGCCAATCCAGTCGTGACAGCGCTGTTCCCAGCGGGCGGGCGACATTACCGGGGGCAGATGCAGCGCCGCGCCGGGCAGCACCGGACATGGCCACGCCAGGCCGGCAGCACCGGACAGCCACACCAGCCGGGCAGCACCGGAAGGCCACACCAGCCGGGCAGCACCGGACAGCCACACAGCCGGGCAGCACCGGACAGCCACACCAGCCGGGCAGCACCGGACAGGCAACACCAGCCGGCAGCACCGGGACAGACACACCAGCCGGCAGCACGCGACAGCCCACACCATGCCGGGCAGCACCGGACACCCACACCAGCCGGGCAGCACCGGACAGCCACACCAGCCGGGCAGGCACCGGACAGCCACACCAGCCGGGAAGCACCGGACAGCCACAGCAGCCGGGCAGCACCGGACAGCCACACCAGCCGGGGCAGCACTGGACAGCCACGCCAGGCCGGGCAGCACTGGACAGCCACACCAGCCGGGCAGAGCACCGGACAGCCACGCCAGCCGGGCAACACTGGACAGCCGGGCAGCACCGGACAGCCACGCCGCCGAGCAGCACTGGACAGCCACGCCAGCCGGACCAGCCGGGCAGCACCGGACAGCCGGGCAGCACCGGACAGCCACGCCAGCCGGGCAAGCACCGGAACAGCCGGGCAGCACCCGGACAGCCCGCCAGCGGGCAACACCGGACAGCGGGCAGCACCGGACAGCCACGCCAGCCGCGACAGCACTGGACAGCCACGCCGCACGAGCGCACTGGACAGCCACGCCAGCCGGGCAGCACCCGGACAGCCACGGCCAGCCGGGCAGCACCGGACAGCACAGCCAGCCGAGCAGCACCGGACAGCCACGCCAGCCGGGCAGCACTGAGACAGCCAGCCAGCCGAGCAGCACTGGACAGCCACGCCAGCCGGCAGCCCTGGACAGCCACGCCAGCCGAGCAGCACTGGACAGCAACGGCCAGCCGAGCAGCACTGGACAGCCACGCCAGCCGGGCAGCACTGGACAGCCGGGCAGCACTGGACAGCTCACGCCAGCCGGGCAGCACCGGACAGCCGGGAAGGCAACCGGACAGCCACGCCACCGGCAGCACTGGACAGCCACGCCAAGCCGGGCAAGCACCGGACAGCCACGCCAGCCGGGGCATCACTGGACAGCCACGCCAGCCGGGCAGCACGGACAGCCACGCAGCGGGCAGCACCGGACAGTCCACGCCAGTCGGGCAGCACTGGACAGCCGGGCAGCACCGGACAGCCCACGCCAGCCGGGCAGCACTGGACAGCCACGCCAGCCGGCAGCACCGGACAGCCACGCCAGCCGGGCCAGCACTGGGACTGCCACGCCAGACCGGCAGCACTGGACAGCCACGCCAGCCGGGCAGCACCGGACAGCCACGCAGCCGGGCATCACCGGGACAGCCGGGCAGCACCGGACAGCCACGCCAGCCGGGCAGCACTGGACCAGCCGGGCAGCACCGGGCAGCCACGCCAGCCGGGCAGCACTGGACAGCCACGCCAGCCGGGCAGCACCGGACAGCCACGCCAGCCGGGCAGCACTGGACAGCCACGCCAGCCGGGGCAAGCACTGGACAGCCACGCCAGCCGGGCAGCACCGGACAGCCACGCAGCCGGGCAGCACTGGACAGCCACGCTCAGCCGGGCAGCACCAGACAGCCACGCCAGCCGGGCAGCACCGGGACAGCCACGCCAGCCGGGCAGCACCGGGACAGCCGGGCAGCACCGGACAGCCACGCCAGCCGGAGCAGCACACTGGACAGCCACGCCAGCCGGGCAGCACCGGACAGCCACGCCAGCCGGGCAGCACTGGACAGCCACGCAGCCGGGCAGCACTGGGACAGCCACGCCAAGCCGGGCAGCACCGGACAGCCCACGCCAGCCGGACAGCACGGACAGCCACACCAGCCGGGGCAGCACCGGACAGCCCACACCAGCCGGGCAGCACCGACTAGCCACACCCTGCCGGCAGCACCGGACAGCCACACCAGCCGGGCAGCACCGGACAGCCACGCCAGCCGAGCAGCACTGGACAGCGACGCCAGCCGAGCAGCACTGGACAGCCACGCCAGCCGGACAGCCGGGCAGCACCGGACAGCCGGGCAGCACCGGAAAGCCACGCCAGCCGGGCAGCACCGGTCAAGCCGGGCAGCACCGGACAAGCCACGCCGCGCTCGAGCAGGCACCGGACAGCCACGCCAGCCCGGGGCAGCACCGGACAGCCACGCCAGCGCGGCAACACCGGACAGCCGGGGCAGCACCGGACAGCCACGCCCAGCCGGCAGCACTGGACAGCCACGCCAGCCGGGCAGCACCGGACAGCCTCGCCAGCCGGACAGCACCGGGACAGACGGGCAGCACCGGACAGCCCCGCCAGCCGGGCAGCACCGGACAGCTGGCAGCACCGTGACAGCCGGGCAGGTACCGGACAGCCACGCCCGCGCCGAGCAGCACCGGACAGCCTCGCCAGCCGGGCAGGCACCGGACAGCCACGCCAGCTGGGCCAGCACCGGACACCGCCACGCCCGCCGAGCAGCACCGGACAGCCACGCCAGCCGGGCAGCACGGACAGCACGCCCGCCGAGCAGCACCGGACAGCCACGCCAGCCGGGCAGCAACGCGACAGCCGGGCAGCACCGGACAGCCACGGCCAGCCGGGCAGCACGGACAGCCACGCCAGCAGGGCAGTACCGGACAGCCCGGGCAGCCCGGACAGCCACGCCAGCCGGGCAGCACCGGACAGCCACGCCAGCCGGGCCAGGGGCCAGAGAACGGCCAATCAGCACCGGCACGCCACCAGAGTAGAGTGACGTACCGAACCCATCGGGTGACGTTACCGAACCCACGGTGACGTAACCGAACACCCAGGTGACGTTACCGAACACACGTTGACGTTACCGAACCCACGGTGACGTTACCGAACCCACGGTGACCGTTACCAGAACCCACTTCCACTGGGACGTATAGGAGGTCCCGCTCATTTTTCTCACCTGTCCAATGCATGGCTTCATAATTATGTTAACATCTTGCCCTGATGGGGGGTCATTTGGACCCCCCCCCCCCCCCCACCGTCCGAGGTTTTTCGAGATAGCAAAAAAACGGCTGCGCGCAGGCCGCCAAGTTTGACACCCGCTAGCGAGCATCAATTACACATATTGTGTGAAAGTTTGACCAAAGGTCATCTCAGGTCAGGTTACCAAAGTCACGCAAGTGGACCTTACCTCCAAAAATGTTTGTGGTCCCATGCAAAGCCACTGTGTTTGTCCCAGAGATTTGAAACAATGAAGGATTTCCATAAGGTAATAAGTACATACAATTCGTTTATCTCGGATTTTTTGGTTGTTAGTATCGTGGCCTAGATCAGGTCAATTTTCGTTACCTCTCAGGGCCTATTTAAGGGAAAAACACTGGGGGGGGGGGATATAAGATTATAAGATCCAAACATATAAGCTCCAAACATAGCATACAAGGCAAAAAATACGTAGCATGACTCTGATGGAAAATGTCCAATTAACCCGCATTGGCTGGAGGGGGGTTCGCCCACCTGACGAACTTTCCCAATATCTCCTAAACCAATAGCTCGCTATCGACGTGAAACTTCGGGTACCATCTCCTACATCTGGGACCGCTTGAGCCTCCAGCTACGCGCCCTAATCCATCAAGAACAAGATCTCCTACATCAATGGGCACCACAATACATTTCCCCCCGCTAGAGGCGCTGATGATCACTGCTACCAAGCGGACCGGCGTCGCCGTCTGCGCGCTAAGGTATAGGACGCATTGTTACTGCGGAGCTTTGAAGGGGTTAGAGTGGTCGGATGTGTTCAAACTTATACCTAACATGTTGGTGTCTAGGAGTGTATTCGAAACCTAAAAGCATTCTCGCTGAGGTCAATCGTTTGACCTCGGAGGTCAAAGAGTGTCCGTTACCGGGCCGTGAGGTCAAATCTTGGGTACCGCTTAACTTTTTCCCTAAGTACTTATCAAGTCCGCTTCAACGGCAAAATATTCACACCAGGCCTATAGACGGTGACTAAGAGTTGATCTGACGCCCCTGGTCATCGGTTCACCTCAGGTCACAACATAAGTTACCATTATTGCATAGTGGGAGAATGACGGGTACCCGCATATTTTTACACCAAAATCACTTAGAAATCACTTAAAATCACATTTCCATAACCATCGCCTTTCATTTACACACTGAATGTATACAACGCAAGATTTGACCTCTTCCCCCCCAGGTCACTGTTAGACCTCAGGTTACCTGAAAAGGCGTTAATATCCATTTAACGAGCCGTCCAAATACGTATTCGTTGTTTACTGGGCGATTGTGTTCAAACTTATAAGAAATAGTTGTTGTCTATGAGTGCATTTGAAACCTGAAAGCATTTATCGTCTTAGGCTAATCGTTTGACCTCGGGAGGTCCATTAGTGCCGCGAGGTCAAATATCGGGTACCGCATACTTTTCCATAAAGTACTTATCGAAGTCGTTTCAACGGCTAAATATTCACACTAGCCTATAGACGTTCACAATGAGTGATCTGACCGCCCCCCCCTGGTCATCGGTTGACCTCAGGTCACAACATACGTTACCATTATGGCCTATGGGAGAATGACGGTGTACCGCATATGTTTTTTTTTTCTTCTCTCTCCAAAAATCACTTAGAGAAACTATTCTACCACCATCGCCTTCCCTTTAACACACCGAAAGTAAGTTTGAACACAATCGGTCGGTAAACAACGAATACGTATTTGGACGGCTCATTAAATCGATAGTAGCGCCTTTCCAGGTGACCTGAGGTCAAACGGTGACCTGGATAGGTCAAGTCTTGCGTTGTGCACCGTCTATAGGATGGTGGTAATATTTAGCCGTTGAAACAACTTCGGTAAGTACTTTAACCCGCGAGTCACTGGGGGGGCTT
The DNA here is from genome assembly GCA_036785665.1 of Chirona hameri. Classification (NCBI taxonomy): domain Eukaryota; kingdom Metazoa; phylum Arthropoda; class Thecostraca; order Balanomorpha; family Balanidae; genus Chirona; species Chirona hameri. The sequence continues at coordinate 13,811 of JAXIVJ010019358.1, read as the reverse complement.
TTTTTAGCCCCCCCTTGGGAATATTAGGCATATCTCAATAACTAATGCAGATATCGACGCTAAACTTTCAGTACCTATCCGGGCATCATTTTCACACATTATAAGAATTTTTTTAAAAAATCGTCAGATTTTTTTTTAGATAAAGTGAATTTAGTGACGTCACTAAACACGATTTTGACACCAAAATCGGCTAAATTTTGCCAGGCCCTACAAATGCCGCATATGAAGCAAAATGCAATCGAAAAACGCTAAAAGGTAGAACATTGCAAGGGCTACAAACCGGCTATCTCGAAATTTCGAAACATTTGGGTTTTGACCCCCCCCCCCCAAAAAAAAACTTTTTTTGAAAAAATGCTCACAAAATCAAATTTTTCAAAGATATTGAAAAAAATGGAATATATATCAGATAGCAACATATGGGCAACTACCATACCAAATTTCAAAATTATATCATCTTTTTTTACTTTTATGACATATAAAGTATGGGTAAATCATGACGTCAGATTTTGAAATTGCGTTTTTTGGATTTTATTGACCGGATACAGACAAATAAATGCCAGCACTGTTTTCTTTAGATAAATCTGATATAGAAACATGCCTTTTTTATTTCGATTTATCAATTTCAAATTTTGATCTTCAGTGACCTGAACTTGACCTGAACTTGACACTAACTTCACGTAAATGAAATCAGGTGGTAAAATGACTTCTACTATCGAATTATACGCGTAAAAGCATCCATAAACCATGTGCTGCATGACTTTCGTAGATATTTTGTGTGTAGTAACCATTTGTGACCTGACCTTGACCTTGCTCTTTTCCAACAATCTCACTGTAGCTCATGTGGGATATGTATCATACATTTGACATCATTTTAGGTGATTATAGGCGTAATCGAAGGCCATGGATGGCAAGTATTGTCCATAAACTCAAATACCTCGATTTTGACGTTTGACTTGACCGTGACCTGACATGTGACCTTAATTTGATTTTTTTAAGTTTGCGTTAGGCTTCTCTCATTGAGCGCTTTCGAATGCCGCCTTGCGCGTCCCGCTGCAATCATTGGTTCTGAAGATACCAGGGGGGCTACCCCCCCCCCCCCCCCCCCCCCCCCAGTGAGTCGTGTTACAGAATATACCCCAGTGACTGCCGGGTTAAGGAAAAAGTTATGCAGTACCCAAGATTTGACCTCGTATGCCCTCTTTGACCTCCTGTGGTCAAACAATTGACCTCAGCGATAAATACTTTCAGGGTTCGAATACACTCATAAACACCACCATTTTGTATAGGTTTGAACACATCGGCCGGTAAACAACGAAAGTTTTTGGACGGCTCGTTAACCCTATTTGTAACAGGCTACCCTATTTGTCTACCCCTATTTGTAACACGGGGGGGGCGGATTCCGCCTCCACCCCCCCCCCCCCCCCCCAGAGATCTCGAGATCTACCAGTCCGATTTTCACAAATGAAACGGGGTTTGGTTCTCCTCAACACGATCTACATTTCGTAAAAATAAACAAATCGAAATTTTGGATAGGGGGGCAACAGGGGGGCAAAAACTACAAATTGTATTGGTATATGTGATACAACCCAACTGTCATGTTTATCAATCGATTTTAACACAACCAATGGGAATCAATAGCGATTGAATTGGAGATTGATATGTGGCGGTGACTTTTGAAATTGCAAAAATCATAGGCGTGTGCAGGTCACTCAATATGGGGTGAAGTAAATGCGGAATAAAACTATTTTTTATGTTTTTTTTATAAACGAAATGGTATGTTGTTGTGAAATTAGGAAAACAGTTATAAATAATATTTGTTTCGCCATAGGCGGTACCAGGTAAGTGAAAAAGAGAGGTCAATTAGGAAAAAATATTAACCGCAGGCATGTTGCTACTCAGCACTATAAATAAGTTACTGATCGTAGATAGTTCCTTTTTGCATAATGTACTTCATCATAGGCGCATCCAGGATCCAAGCTGGGGAGACGCAAGACCTTTTGATAAGTATATTATCCGCTATTATGATACTAACTAGTCAACAGTGACTATTTCACTTACAACTTCAATGCACATTGCTTACCCCCCTTTTACCCTACCTGGACTCGCCAATTATCTCATAATCGTTCGTAGAGTACCCTGTGGTGCGTGTTTCATCCTAAAACTGCATTATGTTATGTCATTGTAGGCCCATGCATCTTAGTTTCCTTGCAATAATATGACCCCCTTTCTTCCATTCCTGAGCGCGCCTCTGCAAAACAAAATGACTTTTTCCCTCTCCTGGCCTCATATGTGCATATATCATTATAAGCTAACCGTCTATTGCGCCGTAATCGCTGGCATATCGTCATCACCATGCCAGTCACCCCCCCCCCCCCTCCTTTTCATGTGCCTGAACACGCCCCTGCAACTCTATATGTAATCAATTCTGAAAATAATGGAAGGAGAAGCTATCATTTGCATCTTGCAGCTATAAATTCTCCTTACATCGCTCTATTGGCTTCCCGCCAAGCATTGAATACTTCCTGGAACCCCCCCCCCCCTTTTTCAAGCCCCTGAAATCGCCTCTGCCATGCGATTTTTATGATATTTCATTAACATCAACTAATTTGCACTTGCTGCAATCACCGTAAACTGATGTAACTCCTTCATATTTGAGGCAGTTAGGAAGAAACCGTGAAGATCGCTTTTCCGTATTATCGCCAAATGTCGCCGCCGAACCCTCCCAAAACCGTGCCCTGGAACCGCTTCTGTTCAGGTTAAGAACTCAAAACTTTGGCTCCAAATGCGGAATTCAATTGTAGGAAAAGTCCCAAAATTGCATGGGGCTGCTCTAAGCCGTTCTGGATATATCTGCGAAAAACATGAGGGGGAGGGGGGCGGAATCCGCCCCCCCCCTCCTGTTACAAATATGGTTAAATGAATATTAGCGTCTTTCCAGGTGACCTGAGGTCAAACTGTGACTTGGACAGGTCAAGTATTGCGTTGTGCACCTTCGGTGGGATAAAGGGAAGGCGATGGTAGTAGAATGGGTTCTCTAAGTGATTTTGGGGAAACAAGTTATGCATCACCCCGTCATTCTCACATAGGTCATAATGGTAACTTATGTTGTGCCCTGAGGTGAACCGATGACCAGGGGCGGTCAGATCACTCGTTTTGCACCGTCTAAAAGCTGGTGGGAATATTTCGTTGTTGAAACGACTTCGATAAGTACTTTAGGGAAAAAGTTATGTGATGCCCGATATTTGACCTCGAGGGCACTCTTTGACCTCCCGAGGTCAAACAATTGACCTCAGCGAGAAATCCTTTTAGGTTTCGAATACACTCATAGACACCAACATTTCGTATAAGTTTGAACACATCTGCACCACTCCAAGCACTTCAAAACTCCGCCGTAAACAATGTGCCGTATACTCCGCCGCACCGCAGCACAGTTGATCATCAGCGCCACCTACAATAGCTTCAATTGTGGTGCCCCATTATACGTCTTCTGTGCAAACATGACGCAATTTCGTCGACAAAAAATAGAGATAGGGAATTTAGTGACGTCACTCTACACACGAGTTTGACGACAAAATCAGCCAAATTTAACACGCGCCCTGGAGGGCCTCTGATAATTACACGCCCTGGAGGGGGGGGGCGGATTTCGCCCCCCCCTATGATCTCGAAAACCACGCAACGTAGCGACAAGCGGGAAACGACGTTAGATAGCTCGAGACAAGCTCTTTCGAAAGTATTTCGTTAATTTTCTTTCAGGTCAATATTGAGGTCACCCGAGGTCATCAAGGGTCAGATTTTCAGGTTTTCAAGACTTCGGTTCGAACACTCCCAAATATCTCGGGAACTATGATAGTTAGCAGCAAACGCAAAAAAAGAAATCGAAAGCCCTTGCAAAATGCAATCGAAATAGGTGTCCTCAGATTTGAACTCAGGTCAATAGTTTAGGCTCCAGAGGTCACCGAATGTCAAAAAGGTGATTTTGTTTTCAAAACTGTTTTCCCCAAATAACATTTTACCTAATCAAGATAAAGCAAAAATGTTTACGCCATCGCGTGTGTCTTGTCAAGGCGCTTCGAATCATATTGATGGTGATCGAGTTAGGTCAACTGAGAAATTTGACCTCAGGTCAAGGTCAAGTGGTGACCCAAGTTGGTCATGTTGCATATTGTGAGACGTGTCTCGACGATACAAACATATTGGTACCGTCTTCTCTTCTCTATCTTCATTATGTCGATAGTTATTGATAAAACCGTGTTGGCGGTCGCAAAATTGACCTGACCTTATGTCACCGATATTAGAAATCCGAGATAAAAAATTGTTGGTATCTATGACCTTATGAAGTCCTGCAAGATTGAAACCGATCGGCGTAAAACTGTGGCTGTGGTACTACTGCAAACGTTTTGGAGTTGAGGTCATCACGTGACCTGGTCTGGTGACCTGACCTGAGATGACCTGAGGCCAAGAATTTTATATAATGCGGGAAGTTCATTTCTAAACAGGTATACAAAAAACGGCGGCGCTGCGCGCCGCCGTTTTTGCGCTATCCTCGCAAAACCGGAGGGGTGTGCGGATTTCGCCCCCCCTCCAGGGCGCGTGTTAACAGACTGTACGAATGCCCTATTATAAGCAAAATGCGATAACAAAACGTCAAAAGATAGCAGATGGCAAGAGCTACAAAATCGTTTCCTCGTAATTATGAACATTTTGTTTTTTTAACCCCCAGAAGTGAAAACAAAAATAATACAAACAAAATGCCCTGAAAATCAAAATTTTAAAACATTAAAAAGGAATATATGTTGGAGAACCACATGTGTAAAATACTCAAACCAAATGTAAAAGCAATATCTTTATTTTTGACTGACGTAGTCTCCATAAGTATGAGTAACTCATGACGTCATATTTTGAAATTGCGTTTTTTTTTTGCTTTTAGTCACCAGATACAGACAAATAAATGTCAGCACGGTATTTCTCAGACACAATTGGTCTAGCAACATGCCTTTTTTATTTATATTTATCAACTTCAAATTTTGACCTTATGTGACCTGACCTTGACCTAAGCTTGACATCAACCTTACTTAAATGAGCTCAGATGGTAAAATGACTATCACTATCGAATTATGCATATAACATAACTCATAAAGCATATGTTGCATGACTTTCGTATATATTGTGCGCATAGTGATCTTTTGTGACCTGACCTTGATTCGGATCTTTTCCAACAATCTCGCTTTAGCTCATGCGGGATGTGTATTATACCTTTGAGAGCACTCAGGATGATCATGGTCTCAATGGAAGGCTTTGGATGGAAAGTATGATCCACACACTAAAATACCTTAATTTTGACCTTTAACCTGACCGTGACCTGACATGTGACCTCAATTTGCAACTTTAGAGTATAATTTATATTATCTCATTAAGAGCTTTTGAATGTCGCCTTGCGCGTCTCGCTGCGATAATTGGTACGAAAGATAACCAGGGAGGGGGTGGCGAAAAACGCCTCCCCCTCCCCCAGCCAATGGAAGGTGTCTATGAACCCTAACCAATGCCGGGTCAACCGTTTGTTTTTTGCCTAACAACTCACGCCATACCATAGGTGTAAACATTGTATTGTGTATTGCTACAACGTACTTCTTTCCGTACTTGCACCTTTTGCATAACTAAGTCCAATTACAATGGCCAAGGTCATGTTCTTTTTACCGCAATACTGTTTTAAATGTTATGCTTTGATTGAATAAGAACTACGGCTTCAATAATCAACGGTGGATACAGTGAGCCAGTCGAGCCAGAGCCCCCAAAAAGTATGGATGGGTCCGAAAATTGACCTTTCCTAATTAAAAACAGTTCTTTTCACAAACCCACGTTTATATTTGAAAAATGACACGAAATAAAATGATAAGTATTGCTCAACTTACCCCATTATTGTTGTAATTTGATCCAACTCGTGCGACAGGTTGAGCACGTTGGGAATGCAGAGCATGAAAATACCGAAGGTTGATTACTCCAATTTCTTAGGTTTATGTACATTCATACATTGGCATCGCCAGGATTTTTATGTGTGGGGGGGGGGGGAATCTGTCTGGCAGACGTTAACACGCGCAACAACAGGGGGCGGATATCCCCCCCCCCCCCCCCTAGGTTTTTCGGAAATAGTGGAAAACGACGACGTTTTGCACCGCCATTTCTGGCAGAACTGTTTGCATATCAGTTGCCCAAATCCTGTTCTTCTTTACCTCGGGTCTCTTCAGGTCTGGTCACTAGGTCAAGAATAGTGATCCCACCTAAAAATATAAGGTCGTGCCGCAGCCAGATTGTTTAACCGATCAGTTGGAAACTTACAGTATTTAATCAGGTCATAAATACCAACAATTCTGCTATTTCGGATGATTTTTATATCGATGACCTAAGGAAAAGTAGATTATGTGACATCCAAATTTTAGGTCAATTTGGAAACATGAAAATGCATATAAAACCCCAGGAAAAGGCTAAATTTTCAATGTTCACCAGACTCACGAATATTTTGCCAAATACAAAGATCCATTTGACAATTTTGTCCTGCAACCTCCACGAGGTAAAATATACTGACCCAGAGGTGATGCGTGATTTTTCTTACATTACTTTTTTACCGAACCAGTAAGGCGCCGCAGTTGGCGATGAACGAGCGAACGCGAAGTAAATGTACCTATGGTCAATTTCAATTCGATCGGGCAAGTAGTTTCTGAGATGCAGGGACAAAAAGGGGTGTGCACGTGCGCACGTGCAGAGGCACCCCACCCCTGACTTGTTGGAAAGTGGCGACTGAGAGATCCATAATCACACACCAAATTTGCACACAATCGGCCAAGCCGTTACGGAGCTTTTGCGACAAAACACCTTTCTACACCCTCACTCGGCACGCGCCACGCGCAGTGGTATTTACTCACATGAGTCGGCTCTGGTCTCAAACAGGGTAGGGTGGATGGGGCTACTCAGCAAAGAAGCCCGCTTTTCAATATAACGTGCGGTTGCAGAGATATGAGCTTCTCAAAAGCATCACCACGGCTCGGGCCGGGCCGGGCCGCTCATATTCAGATTCTTCCCTTATATACTCCACGGAAGGAACATTATTGAAATATCTCCCCTATCCCAACCATGGGCGTCGTCACCCGAGGGGCCAGGGACCCGGCCCCCCAAGCCAAGATCTCTCCAGACCCCAAGATTAGCAGGATTTCAATATTAACATTATGGGAGTGGGGGGGGGACCACCTGGTGGCACACCCCAACCCACACCCACTCCAATTTTTGTGGCGACGTTCCTGGTCCAACAATCCCCCGATCTCCCCTACTCTGCCGTTAACCCTCGGCTTATAGGAGGGAGGGGGCTATTTGTCCCCCCCCCCTCCCGCTATTTTCCTATAACTCCAACACCAACACGAGTATCGTCACCAATCTTTCCGTGCCTTCTCTCACATGAATTCTACACATGTTGGAAAAGGGAAAAGATGAGGTAATGATAGGTCAACCGGGAATGACGTCAGAGTGACGTCATGTTCTTCGGGTTTTGTTGAAAAATAATGGTTTGCGGAAACAATGTCAAAAGTACAATGTTTCAGATAAAAACAATTGTCTTAAATCAAATTACTGACGATAGACAAGGATATCAAACTGCGATCTCGGATTGCTTAGTTTTTCTGAAATTCAAAATTTGGAGAATTCCAAATTACATTTGTGTTTTGTGTTTACAAAATGTTCAACAACAAAATTGGAGTTATCCAAAAAATGGAATATATGTAATCGAAACGTATACGATGAATATGTGTACCAAATTTTAAGTCGATATCTTCAAAAATGACTGACTTATGACCTTCATGACCAAAATCGATCACCTCTCACAGCATTACCATGCATAAAAATGCATTTTCGTTTTGCTTTTGACTTCTATTTCTATGAAACCAACAATGTTATAATGTCATTTTCCGCATTCTAGACGAAAAACAAACCCATAAACATGTGTTACAACGCCTAATGACCGTAATCTGCAGTTTGACCTTGTGACCTCGGATGACCTTGACCTGACCCAAGGTCATAAACAGTTAAGAATGGTACTTAGAAGTGTCAGACGCACAAATTATACCGATTTATCGACTGCGTATGCGTTTAATATCGCAATTTTGCGCGACAATTCCATCCATCGAGATCTTTTGACACGGTCAAATATTGTGTATTTGACCAGACCTGTGACGTCATCGGTGACCCTGAGGTCAACAATATTAGGCTTCCCGCGATTAATTGTCCAGGGCTATCGCATGTCGTTTGAAATTTTACAATCGGTCCGGTAGTTCCGGAGATCCGAGGGGGGGGGGGGGATAGCCCCCCTCTCCCCCCGCAAGTAAGTCGCGCTATGGAATCATTGGCGTATACAAGGGGGAGCAAACAGGGCAATTGCCCCCTCCTGAAGGTCCGTTCATGCCCTCTTGGCCGTGCGTGCTCCTTTGAAAATAGGGCCCGAAGGGCCCTATTTCGATTAAAAAACGTTTTTTAAAACATTTATTTTAGGAAAAAATGCTGAAAATATGTCCCTCTAAAAATATAGTGGGCCAAATCTGGCGATTTTTTTTTTGGTGGGGGTACCATATGTCTCCTGATCAAAAATGTCTCCCTCCTGGAGTGAATCCTGGGTACGCCACTGTATGGAATATACCCCAGTAACTCGCGGGTTAATGAGCAATTGTGTAAGGGGTACCGATTGCAATTAATGCTATTTCGGTAATAATGTAAAGATACTAATTTTGGCTGGGAAATACTCAAACGTAGGAATATCCTGGAATTTATAATTGGATTGTTATAAATGTATCACCAGGTAAGTATATTTTATTTGAATGTAATACTGTCAAGCGAAAAATGACATAAAATTACTGAAATCAGGATGAACAAAATGTCTTGACTGGGTGGAGGGGGGGACAAAACGGCTCAATGGGGGGGGGCATTTTCCCCCCAGTTAACATGTTAACCCTCGCCCGTGCAGCGTTCGATTAGTGCGTGACCGTGCAGGGGGGGGGGGTACAATCCCCCCTAGCGTTTCGCCCCAAATTGAGCTAGAGTTTCATTTAAAAAACGAGCGTGTTGCTTGTCACGAGAGGAAGCCACTGATACCCGATTTTAATGTCCTAGGTCATTAGGTGACTTCTGAGGTCATGCCAATGACCCACATGTCATCAAAATTGAAAATGCGTATAAATTGAATTTAATCGAGCTAGAATCGTGAATGAGCATATCATAATGCTTAATGGGTGCCAAATTCGTAATCAGCGTCACAAAATGTCCTAGAAACTGCCAAATTCCAAAAAGGTCATGTCAGGTCATGCCAGGTCATTTGAGGTCAGTGAACTCGGTTGACCTGTTGGGGCGCATGACCCCACTGGAACATATAATTATGTAAAATGGATCCCATATTTGAAATCAGCGTCACAAAATGTCCTAGAAACTGCTAAAAAGCCATGATTATTATGAGGTCATTGGAGGTCAGTGACCTCAGTTGACCTCTGAAAAGGTCAGTCGAGGTCACAATCTCAATGGAAACCACAACTGTCACCTGGAAACACCTGTTCATATGCTTCCTGAACAACAAACACTATGAAACTGCACAAGTTACAAGGATCGCCAGTTGCGCCTACGATTGCGATTGCGCCTACTACGGGACGCCAGTTGCGCCTGACATGACCTTGAAAAACAGGTCAAAGGTCACGGGTCATTTGACTTACAACATAACATTTTAGAATATGTGTCAAATGGTTCACAAGTAGGGTACTGAAAGTTTCATCAATCGGTTGATATTTACGCGAGCTATTCCCGAAAAACCGAAGGGGGAGGGGGTGCCCCCCCCCCCCCTGCACTGGCGAGGGTTAAAATAGGCCCTGTTACCTTCCCATAATAACTCAATGGGGAAATATACAAAAGCTTCCATTCATATAATACGCATTGGATCAGAACACTTCTTTTAGAATCATGTTATTTTAGCTCATTCTTGATGACCCAGGTACAATTGTTGCTCAATGACCTCTGCAAGGTCAGCTGAGGCCTTAAGTCATGTGAGGTCACCAACACTTTTTTGCCAATAACTCTTGATATAATAACGATTGAGACGTGTGAATTACACCACTCTCTTTGTCTCGTCGAGTCGCATCGCCAAATATGCAACATGGCCTACCTGGGTCACAAAATGACCTTGACCTGAGGTCAAATTTGGAAGTTGACGCAACCAGGTCTCCATTAGTATGTTTCGAAGTACTGTGACGAGACAAACACGATGGTGTTAAAATTACTGATATACGTTCAACAAATCAAACGTTATTCCTTATTTTATTTTATTTGGGGGGGAAATGACCTCGTGACATTTGGTGACCTCTGGAGCCTAAGACATTGACCTTAGCTTAAATTTGAGGACACTATGTGGGATTGATTTGTTCATGAGCTTTCGATTGTTTTGTTTACGTTTGTTCCTAGCTGTCATAGTTCTCGAGATATTTGGGGGTTTCTAGAGCCAAGTCCAGTACTTGGAAAATTTAACCTTTAATGACCTCTGGTGACTTAAATATTCACCTGAGCGAAATAATACCCGAAGTAACTTCGAATTGCTTTCGATCATTTTTTTCCGCGTCTTTCTAGCCCTTTTAGTTTTCGAGATAGCGGGGGTCATGTTGCCACCCCCACCCCTCCAGGGCGAAGTTGTATCAGAGGCCCACCCAGGCGCGGATTAAAGATGCTTCTGCTGAATATGATTTTTTTTTGGAGCCTCCGATAATTTGATTGCAAGACAGGTTCTTTATTTAAATGAATATGAAATGTTCAATTTCAGTAATTCCAACAAACTGATATGCAGTGTCTATGTTACAATGGTCAAACGACAGATTGTAGTGAATCATGAGAAGGACCGTGGTGCCTAAAGAAGGGCATGATAGGCAACGTATCATCTAATGCAACTAATGTCGTACAACCTAGTCATGAAAAACAGGGAGGAAGAGGGCCTAAGGAGACCAATGTCGTCTATGTCATACAAGTGGGAAGAGGGTCTAAAGATACCAATTACGTCTATGACAGGGGCAGGGAAAAAGAGGGCCTAAGGAGACCAATGTCGTCTATGACAGGGACAGGGAGGAAGAGGGTCTAAGGAGACCAATGTCGTCTATGACAGGGACAGGGAGGAAGAGGGTCTAAGGAAATTAGTGTCGTCTATGACAGAGACAGGGAGGAAGAGGGTCTAAGGAGACCAATGTTGTATATGTCTCATACAAGTGGGAAGAGAGCCTAAGGAGACCAATGTCGTATATGACAGGGACAGGGAGAAAGAGGGCCTAAGGAGACCAGTGTCGTCTATGACAAGGACAGGGAGGAAGAGGGTCTAAGGAGAACAATGTCGTCTATGAAGAGGGCCTAAGGAGACCAATGTCATCTATACATAGGGCCTAAGGATACCAATTTCGTCTATGAAGAGGGCCTAAGGAGACCAATGTCGTTTATAAAGAGGGCCTAAGGAGACCAATGTCGTCTATGAAGAGGGCCTAAGGAGACCAATGTCGTCTATGAAGAGGGCCTAAGGATACCAATGTCGTCTATGAAGAGGGCCTAAGGAGACCAATGCCGTCTATTTCATACAGTGCATGCATGGAGACTGTAAGCTCCAGGACATCTTGTAAGCCTCTTACATCGTACATACCAGTCCTCCCAGTCTACCAGCCTAAACAAAATAACCTAAGCTAAGAAGTCTAGAAGACTAGGTAAGAAGACACAGCTAAGAAGTCCTCAGCTTCATAAATCATTCAGATTGCATTAGCCTGTCGATATTACTCAGATAAATATAGTCTGTCTAATCTTAAAGTTGTCCATAGATAATGGGCGTCACATTCCATCGAATGGTCTCTGATCGAGGATGCTACAGAACAGGTCAGAAATCCCACTATTATGTCGGGCTTCACTTGGTGCTGGCATGTACTGCTGTAGAATCTTACATAGGTAGAACCTATGTAGCTCCCCTCGCATGAGAGGCCACTGAATTTATGGATAACAGCAGAGCGGCAAGCTTTGGGGACAATGTCCTTGAATTTGAAGAGAGAACTTGTAGTAAAACTATTTCGTAACACTAACCACGGGTTAAAATATGGGAAAACAAAATTGAGAAGGAACTCTACTTCAGTTCTAAGTTTTATAGACTGCTTTTCGAAAAAGGTAAAACGAAATATTTATCAAGTTTTCCAACCTGGAAATGATATGGATCGCGAATGAATTACTTGTTTACAAATTTGGAAATCGATGACTCTATTAGGGTTTTTGGGAACCCATTTTCTCTTAAGAACTTTCGGAGAAAGTTCAGTTCCCCGTCAAAAAGCTTGAATGTTGAGCTTATGTTGTACGCACGATAAATCGGAGACTGAATGATGGTCTTCTTTATAGAAAGGGGCACGAAGCTGAAAAACTCAGGCTGAGGCCAGTGAATGTTAGTTTGCGATACATAGATGCTTCAATTGATGTTCCTGGACGTTTTACTATAACATCCAAAAATGGGTGTGTCGTTCGATTCAATCCCCTTAGTAAATTTCATGTTTTGGTGTTCGCTGTTAAGGAAATTCTATAATTTCTTAATTTAATTCATGATCTTTCGTGTTGTATCCTCTTTCAGAGACCATAAGATGGAATAGTCTGCCTAATGTATACACATTACGCAGATCAGCTAAATGAATAGGCAATACACATGCTGTCTGAGAGAAAAAAATCACACCATGGCTTGGATCAATGCGACACCTTCATTTATTTGTCGAACGCCTTTTGCCATTTCCGAAGTTGCAGCTTGTATTTCCCACTTTTCGGACTATCATATGTCGACAGTAAACTGCAGATAAGTGAAACAATGCAAGATTCATTGCAATTTAGGGCGTGCATTAGATTGAGAATGGACCTGGTCACGAGCAAGGAAATGCAATGGCAAAGCAAAGAATGGACAGTTGGTGTATGTACACATGTATAATTGATGAAGTCACGGATCGAGTGACTGCATAGGATCTGTATACTTCACTGCTCTGAGGATCTGTATACTTCACTGCTCACTTGAGAGGCATATTTTGCCAAGACTTTTGAACTTCTGACCACAACTGATGAACATTTGAGATCGCACTAGACAAACAGCGTTAAGCCTTAATGAGACCTTTGCCCCGAATTAATCTGCAATTCAGATTTTCCTGCCGCATAAGGAAGTGACTATCCTTCGCTTATCTCCGCTAAATTGTCGGGCCTGTAACCAACGAGAGGCATATTTTGCAGGAACGGAAAATGAGTTCCTGGGTGCTCCCAGGCTCCACTTTCCACCTGCCCCGGTGCCAGATGTTCGCAGAAGACTGGATATGTGCCAGCACAGTGAAAAAGCGAAGCAGAATGTGAGGCAGCTTTCCGAAACGAAGGCAAGAAAGTGATCTTTGGGATACTGATTGTATCAACTAAGGTTACGATGGAGGGAAAATACTGAATGATTAGTGCTGACATCGGCAGATGCTCACCAGACGGACATGGTGTAGTATGGCGTCCAGCAGACGACGAACGTCAGCACTATGACAAACGTCATCTGCAGGGTGCGCTGCCTCGCCCTGACGAAGAACCCAGAGTCGTTGGCGCGGAACTGAGAATCTGAAAAGACAGTCAGGCGTTCTCCGTCAAACTGCTGTACTGCTGTACTGCTGGGATGTCAGCGCAATTTGCCGGAGGAGATCGCTGTCGTGAAATATTAGTCAGTGAAATAACTCCATTGTTACATGTTTTGCAAGGCAAACACTCCAATACAACCTAGCTCAGAG
>JAXIVJ010019357.1:0-12500 GCA_036785665.1 Chirona hameri | reverse complement strand
AGAGCACTGGTCTTGTAAACCAGGGGTCGTGAGTTCAATCCTCACAGCAGGATGTTTGATAAATTGCCTTTTTGCCGGAGTTTGCTAATATAAGAATTATTGGTTGTGTAAGCTCAGTGGCAGAGCACTGGTCTTGTAAACCAGGGGTCGTGAGTTCAATCCTCACAGCAGGATGTTTGATAAATTGCCTTTTTGCCGAAGTTTGCTAATATAAGAATTATTGGTTGTGTACCTGAATGGAGTTGGCCATACAGCCGGCTTAGCTCAGTGGCAGAGCACTGGTCTTGTAAACCAGGGGTCGTGAGTTCAATCCTCACAGGCGGCAGTATGTTTGGTAAATCGTTTTTTGCCGAAGTTTGCTAATATAAGAAAACGCTAGTAATTGTGTTGTGCACCTGAATGCGATCGGCCACACAGCCGGCTTAGCTCAGTGGCAGAGCACTGGTCTTGTAAACCAGGGGTCGTGAGTTCAATCCTCACAGGCGGCAAGCGTTTTCATTTTGAGGAATTGTATGCTCTGCTACACGATCCTCATTCCGATGAGTTATAAAATATAGGTATGCCCGATAGCACTCGATACTTGACAGAGAACACGATATCGAACCGTGTAAGTGTTTTCAGTGTTTCCTTAACATTTCTTACTTTTCAAAAGACGTAACTTTTGAGGTGACATATAACCCTGTTTTCGATTTTAGCTGCTATGCTGACGATGACTTGCAATGCAACTCATACATGACGGCTAGGCGCAATTTAATAGCTTTCACATACCGTACTTGCATACTAGTGATTGTATTTAAAACCACGAAACGTTGGGGGCTCCATTTCCATATTTCCGTATTGCTACATTAGTGATGGCTCCAACAAGGCCAACAATGCGATATCAGCCATCGGCGCAGCCCTCTTGTCTCGTCCTGCATGCCACGATAATGCCAAGGGGTTACCAATATATGCCTAGCCTACGGCAATAAATAATCACTACATTGTATGGCATATGTCCAATCTGGTACCGAGGTACTGAACTTGCGTCAGTCGGCTGCCAAACTTCAAGCTCCGCTTCAAAGCACGTCACACAATCGAGGCACAACACAACAACGTAACAACGTACAACACACACCACAGCTCACAACTCACAACACTCACAGCTCACAACTCACAACACTCACAGCTCACAACACACCAACGTAATGGCAAGATCTCATACACAAGCCTCAAAACAGCAAGGGCGTTTCTCCCCATGGCTGATGTACCTGGCCCCAGTTTCTCTCTCACTGCCGCGATAAGTTCGGACACCGGACCACCGAGCCGCTCCATTCACAGTTGTTTTGAACAGCGAATTCTCCTCTCGGAAGGGAAGGGATGATTTACTCTTCCTGTCGCAGTCCAGACGGCGCAGCTGTACTGGTTGATGGCAGTAGTGTCATACTATAGATGGCGCGGTGGTTCCAGTTTATATGTAGATGACGCTGTAGTCGCTGTATAGATGTCGCGCCTGTGCGGGTAGTTTGTGCCCGCCTATGGCTTCTTGGACGGACATGAGGCGGCATATTGACTGCAGTCGGAGTCCTCGAAGCGACCCCTCCGGACGCTGGAAATGGAACAGGCCGATCGTTAGCGTCACGAAGCAAAGCATAACTAGGCCGAAACACTAAATACATTGTTCAGGTCTGCCATGCAATCTGGTATTGACCGACGGCAAGCGATAGTGGAACTTATTTATCTATTTAGGATCACTGGAGGCTTGTATTTTCTTTTCTTTTCTTCATTTAAGTAAAAGTTGAACAAATTAATGCCGTTTTAAACCGATACACAAAGAAGCAACTGATGGTTCAATAAATAAAACAACAAAAACTCAAATCACGGCATTATGATTGACAAAACAAAGGTTATATGAGTGTCGAGAGTAACGATGTTTTCAATATTCCACAAGGCACACCACGTTTATAACGGAAGCCTCCTGCTGGATAACGCTGTTTTACCCGCTATCTCCCACTGCCCTGCACTAGGTCACTAACCCACAGCTCATATGCATGCATATTCTCCACTTTGCATACGACCTGCACGGCACGCGGCAGCGGCAGCGGCACAGCGGACTGGGCCACTGCGCTCCTGCAGCGCCTCATCTGCATACATCACCGCACGTGCAGCTCGCGCGCAGCGGCACCGGCCGGCGGTGACGTCACACCGGCCTCTCACCCGAGCGGCATATCCGGGTGGCGGGCGTTCTGCATGCAGCGGATCCAGGCGCGACACTCGGGGTGGCTCGTGTCCACGCCGGCAATCAACTCCACCATGTCCACCCGGCTGCAGAAACGGAACCGTGTGACGTCAGCGACTGACGATGGTGTGACGTCACCGATCGGCACCGTAACGGCAGGGTATGACGTCACACACGACACGGAAAGGCGGGCAGTGACATCGCAGGACTGAAACGCCGCGGTGTAATGACGCCAGTATTTGTGCCCGTGGGGTAGAAAAAAAATAAGAGAAGAATCGATGACCCTGGCGGCAAGTTCCCGGATTTTCGACCAGATTTCCAATGGCCGGACTGGTCGTTCCTCTACTTATTATACAAATTGACTGGGCAATTCAATTTCACCGTCGATTTGCCATACCAGCTCAAAACATTTTAAGTTCTGAACATAACTTAGTCATTAGGGTTTAAGCACAAATAACACACCGACCACAAAGATGTCCGACTCACCCGTCCGTGGAGTGTTTCCTGTCCGTCGGGGGCTGCTGCTCGCCAGCAGAAGCGACACCCTGTTCAGCCGGCGCCGGCTCCGGGTCGGCTGCCGTGACGGCCGGCCTCTCCGTCTCCTGTACTGCTGCCGGCTGAGGCTGGAACCCCGGCTGGCGGGGCTCCGTGGGGGCCGCAGGTGAGCGTGAGGAGCCCTGGTACTCCGGCTGGCGGTGCTCCGCGGGGACCGCACCTGAGCGTGATGAGCCCGGGACGCGTTGGTAGGCTGTGTTCGGCTTGCGATGGTTGTCTGCGATGGCCGGCCGCCGTCCCGGGGCGGGCTTGTAGCCGGGCTGGCGCTGGCGCTGCCGGTGGAGCAGAACAGGGCGGGCCTCCGGGGCGGGGGACGATGCAGGGCGCGGCTGCTGGCCGGGCCGGACGACCGGACGGAACCCGCTGGTCTGCTGGCGCTGGTCTGCTGGTGGAGAACTCACTGGTCTGCTGGTGGAGATGCGCTGCACGGTCTGTCGACGCCGCTGCTGCTGCTGCTGCTGCGGAGCCGGGATGGTCTGACGGGTCGGGGTCTGAGGCCGCGAGTCCTGGCGCTGCTGCGGCCGGGGGGACACCTTGAAGACGCCTCCTCCGACCTGCTGCTGCCGCCAGTCAGACACGGGCCGGGGCGGCGCGGACGGCCCCTGCCGGCGCCGCTGCTGCTGCGGCTGGCCCGGTCTCCTGCCGCCCGGCCGCTGCCTCTGTCGCTGCCGCTGCTGGGGACGAGCGGCGCTGTCGTTCAGCCGAACGCGTCTGTCCTGCGCTCTCCACGGACCGGGACGGCCGGGACGTGACGCGCCGGCCGCTGTCCCTCTCCGACGAGCCACGCGGCTCACCTGGCCGACCTGACCCTCATAGGACACGTACGAGTCCTGCTTGAACCCGCCGCCCTGGCCGCCGTGCTGTCCGCCGTGGCCGCCGTACTCTCCGCCGTAGAAGCCGCCGTTCTCCAGCAGGCTGTCCACCTCCTCCTCGACGTAGTTTCCGTAGTCGTACTCCCCAGCTGCCGCCTCCTGTTGGTCGGTGAGGTTCAGCCGGTGCTTGAGGTGGTCGACGCGCTCGCTGGCGCGCTTGCTGGCCAGGTAGGCGTCGGCCGAGTATGGTCCGTAGAAGTAGCTGATGCCTATGGTGAAGTAGGTGAGGAGGGCGAAGCCCAAGCCGTAGTTGAAGAAGGACTGCACTGTATTTGGAACTGAGAGGCGGGGGAGGGGGGGGGGGGGGGGGGTCAGTAGGGGTTATCAGCGATGTGGTGTCCAGGCGCGCCCGCTCTATTAACGCTGTCACTGTATAGGGAACCGGTTTGATGGTGTCCGGTGCATACCCTTAACGCGCGGCAGTCGGTCAGAGTGGCCACGCGGGGCCAATGAACTGGTGTGACCCGTCCTGTGTCGTGCCGACACCGCTGAGGGGACATTCCGTAAATCCTCATCATTGGTGTTACCAGCCCAGGGGTCGCAGCCGATCTCGGCACGTGGAATATATCAGCACCCAGGGGTGGTGGCACTGGCGCCCTGCCGCGGGGGAATGCGATACGCATCATTGACCCATATCTGCCAGCTATGCTAACGAAGAGGGCGGCACTCGGCAGCCTGACGTATAGTCGCGTCGCCGGATAGTCGGGGAATACAAATTTGCAATGGTTGAGCGGGCGATCAGTGCGACTTCGCAGTTTAAAAATGCACATTTATTTCCGGTCGTTTCCTTTGGCACTGCTTCGTTCGTATTAAGCTAATCAACTTGACACATGGATTTATGAGAACAATCGTTCGTAATCTCCGGTGGGACTGGATAGAGGGGTGTCATTGTAACTTGGCAACTCGGTGGCATTGTAACTTGGCAACTCCGTGGCATTGTAACTTGGCAACTCCGTGGCCAGTACAGCGGATGTCCACGCCAGAGCGGCTTGGACACAGTTTGCCACCATGTTTCACTGTGTCGTTAAACAAATCATCGTTGAGCATCAGTACCTAACCCGTCAAACCTTTTCGTGCGTATCTCCTCCTATCCATCTCATTCCGTTCGCTACCACACGTACACCGGCATCGAGATATTATCACGGTTCAAAAGATCTCAATCGTGCCGGCACGACTTCTGACCAGGGTCCCGGAGACCAGAGAGGGCTCCTGGTCCACCGAATAGCCGCGTACTTTGGCGGCTATGCCGCCGGCTGCTGACCCCGGCCGCCGACCTCGTCGGACGGCGGCAGTGGCCAGTCAGGTGACCTGTCGGACGAGCTGTTGCATATGTAGACCGTAACCAGTGTGGCCGGCGACCCGTGCAGTGGACACGGAGATGCTATGCGTAGCGGCGCGCGGAAACAACGTGAAAACATCGGCAATCACGGGCATGCCACGGCGGAAGCCAGCCGGGCAGCAGCAGCGTAGGCT
The DNA here is from genome assembly GCA_036785665.1 of Chirona hameri. Taxonomy (NCBI): domain Eukaryota; kingdom Metazoa; phylum Arthropoda; class Thecostraca; order Balanomorpha; family Balanidae; genus Chirona; species Chirona hameri. The sequence continues at coordinate 7,385 of JAXIVJ010019357.1, read as the reverse complement.
ATTGTGTTGCTTCGGAGATAAGAAGTCAAAATGACCTCTAAGTGCATAGTTAGGTATCTGCTGTGGTCAGTCTTGCAGGCAGTGCCAGGGGCGGCGCCACCGGCGGGGAGAGGAGGGCAGGAGGGGCAGTCGCCCCCCCCCCTGTCGTCGGGCAGAAGGCAAACATATCCCCCCCCCCCCCTGTCATCTAAGGAGGCCCCCTCCATGCTCCCCATCTCTAATGGAGGCCCTTTAATTTTGAAGAGGAAGAAAAACTAAAACTGTTTTTTATAAATACACACAGCTGTGTGAAGGCAGCGAAGAAGGCCCGCTCGTGCGGGGAAGGGGCCCCATGTGCAAAATTGCAACCCTATCGTGCGGAAAGGAGGCCCTCGTGAGGAAAGGGGCCTCCCTGGAGGCCATCTGCTCTGGGAGACAGATGGGCCCTCAAGACGACAGAGAGGGCCCTATAAAGGTCAGAGGGCTCCTGGAGGCCAGAGGGCCCCTGGAGGCCAGAGGGCCCCTGGAGGCCAGAGGGCCCCTGGAGGCCAGAGGGCCCCTGGAGGCCAGAGGGCCCTGGAGGCCAGAGCGGCCCATTGGAGGTCAGAGGGGCCAGAGGGGGCCCTATGGGGATCAGAGGGGCCCTGCAAAGGTTAGACGGCCCCTGGAGGCAAGAGGGGGTCCAGGAGGCCAGAGGGGGCCCAGGAGGCCGGAGGAGTCCCTGGAGGCCAGAAAAACCCTCTGAAATCCAGAAAAGGGCCCTCAGGAAGTCAGATGGACCCTCAAGAGCTAGACGCCAGAGCGGGTCCTATGAAGGTCAGAGGGGGCTCCCTGGAAGCTAGAGAGGGCCCTCTGGAAGCCAGAGAGGCCCTCTGTAGGTCAGAGGGTCTCCCTTGAGGCTATGGGGCCTATGTAGGCCAGAGGGGGTCATGTAGGCCAGAGGGGGTCCTGTAGGCCAGAGGGCGTCCTGTAGGCCAGAGAGGGCCCTATGAAGGGCAGAGGGACCTGGATGCCAGAGGGACCCCTGGGAGCCACATATCCATCTGGAAGCCAGAGGAGAGGTCAGAGGTGGCTCCTGGAGGCCAGAGGAGTCCTTTGGAGGTCAGAGGGTCTCCCTTGAGGCTATGGGGCCTATGTAGGCCAGAGGGGGTCCTATGGTGATCAGAGGAGCCCCTAAAGTCCAGAAGCGGCCCTCTGGAAGCCAGAGGGGAGGTCAGAGGGGCCCTATGGAGGTCAAAGGGGCCCCCTGGAGGCCAGATGGGACCCCTCTGGAAGCTGTGTGGGTAGCAAATTGTGTGAAAAAAGCAATTAAAAACCAAAAAAAATGACACGTTCGAGGCCCCTTCTCAAATGGAGGCCCCCTAAATTTCGACTTGCCCCCTTGCCAAAATTCCGTGGCGCCGGCGCTGGGCAGTGCAGCGATGCAGACTACATTCAGAGCGGCCTCGTGTACCTACGTCCGCTGGCACGATCTGGAGAAAGAAGTGACGATTGGCAATAGACAGCATGCCGCATATTTCGAAAATGTGGAATTGATTCCCGGTTCGCCATCTGCTGAAACCGCAGACATTAGCAGTGCCAATTTCAGAGATAAGCCGAAAATCATGCAAGTAATCTTGCAAAGTCGCCGCTGTAGTCCGCCCCTGTAGCTCAGTGGGAGAGCGCTGGACTTCTGACCTATCCGGTAGTGGCAGCCCGGGTTCGAGTTGCTTCGGCGCTCGCTATTTGCTCCTGACTGGGGTGGCCTGCGGCCGGTGGCAGCGGTCGCACTCAAGGTCAGGTGACGTCAGTGAGCGGGGCGGACCGTGTCCAGGTATGTCGGGCACGTACAACTTTCGTCTCTAAATTCTACCGGCCAACAGGAATTGCGCGATCGGGTGGTGAGGTCAGGACCTGCGCAACAAGCTCTGCTTAGCGTGGGTCCTGACCTCGGAAGTCCATCCATACAAAAACATTCGGACTAAATTTATATAAAAAATTAAAAAAAGTCAAAGGGCTTAAAGCTTTAGTAGTTAAATGTTATTCTGTATCATTTTATTTTTACGGCGTGTTATTCTTAAACAATGCTTGCGATATAATTGCAACGGCAACATTTGCCTCCCCCGCCCCCCCCCCCGAAAAAATCGTCCAAGGTCCAAATCAGTTAACGGATAAGATCGAAATGCTGAAAATATCGATACCGTCTGACACCACAAGGATGGATAAAGTTCACTATAATTGTTTTCCGATTCGGACCAAGAAGTTTACGATTGAATTGCAAATATTTAAATGACTGTCATGCTGAACACCTATCCTGTAAGTTGTTTTTACGGAGCATTCGAAAATTACGGTTTTAAAACAAAGGCACGAGCATTCTTATCCCGTAGCATACGGAATAATGTGTAATAAATACGCACAATGTATTTGTTCATATTACTCTGTACGTTATATGGGAGGTCGCTTATCTCGGTTAAAAGCTACTTATAGTAAGTCGGAAGTCAATGATTTAACTTCTTTTTTACAACCGACGTCACAGAATGGTTATTGATTCGACTATGATTGAATCGATTGAAATCGTTCAATCAAAATTCCTTGGATAAAAAAGAATCGATTCACCAACAGATCTTTTGATTCATGAATCGTGATTGAATGAAATCCCGCATGGAATCAAGACTGATTGAATCAAAAGATCTAACGATTCTTAACGATTCAAGTGCACATGGTAAATTGTGCAAACCAGTGCAGTCCCAGTGGCTGTCCCAGTGGTCCCAGTACAATGCAGTCCCAGTGGCTATAGGTACATTCATGTATACCTACTGAAATAGTATTGCTGTAACAATGTTTTAATGATCATATATATGTATGTTTCCATTTTTATTGATTTGACATACATTTAACATACATATTTCAAAGTTGAATCAAACTTGAATCGATTAAAATATTGTTTTGATTCTTTGAATCGGAACGAATCAATTCTCAATCATTTTCTCCATGAATCGAACGGCGATTGAATCATTCAGGTTCCAAAATGAATCGTGATTGAATCGTTCCCAAAAAATGAATCAATAACCAGTCTGAGTCCGACAAGTCGCAAGGAAAATATCAGACAGACAGAAAACGGTGGGTCCCAAGCCATACTCGACAGTCGACAATCGACAGTCGACAGTCGACAGTCGACAGTCGACAGTCGACAATCGACAGTCGACAGTGCGAGCCATCCCGGTCCACTCACCCCCGGCGTCCAGTATCTTGCTCTCCAGTTGTCCATGTTTCTGCTGCGCTGCCTCCAGCGTGATGCTGGCATCGTCACCGTCTTCCACACCGCCGCCGTCTCCGCTGCCCTCCTCCTCCGAGGCGCGCTCCCGCACGCTGAGGCTGGGCGATACCCTGAGCCCGCCGCTGGCCGCAGCGGCGACAGACAGCGTCAGCTGCAGCAGCAGCAGCGTCAGCAGCAGCCAGCAGCAGCGTCCGCCGGCCATGGTGAAGCCTGGGGAGTGTCTGAGGCGGCGCGGCGGCGCGGCGGCCGGCCTGGCGGCGACCCCCGGTTGGCGGTGACCGTTAACTGGGCCGCCTGTCGCCCGGTGACCAGTGACCGGTGATCGCCGGTGACCGGCGGTGTCCTCTGTGCCGTGTCACCTGATGATGGCACGGGTCACCTCGGCACGCGCTGTCGCCACTTGGATCGCGGTCACCGCCACCGTCGCTGCGCGAGGAAGTGCAGCGGCCGACCGCACGTGCGATGCCGACTGCGGACTGACCGAGTCTGCTGTACCGGAAGCTACCCTACATTGAGAACTAGGATCGACATTTTATGAGCTTTTCATGTCATCGCATTCGATGCATTCTGCATGAACATATTTTTCGTTTCTAGCATTTCAATTCACAAGAAATGCTGTTGACTTTGGCCTAACCATCCGCATACCTTACTGGAAGATAACGTCAGTGACTAATGCCACGGAGACAGTCTACATCTCGGATGCTGAAGCGGTGACATAACACTGGCTCGGGAACTTCTGACAGGCTAACGGACTAGTGATGCTATCACTAATGTAGCGATATAAATCGTAACGAACGCGCAAGTGACTAAGGATGTGAGCAAGGCGCACTAGCAAAAGAACGAGAACACCACGTGCGAGTCGCACGCTTTTGTCTTGCGGAGTTCCCAGAAAAACTGGTATCTACTCAGTACTCAAACTATTCATGTGATGGGCATAGGAAGAAATCGTGCGATCACGGTGGTATCAGGGTCGTCGCCACCGGGGGAGGGAGGGGGGCTGGGGTCCGAGCCCCCAGAACAGGATCCCCGCCCCCTAGATTAGCAGCATTTCAACATTACCGCTATTGGAGTGAGGAGGGGGCCACCTGGCCACACCCCAAACATCTGACCCCCCCTCCACTCAAAACTTTGTGGCGATGCCCTTGGATCATATCATGCGAAGAAATTAAATATGAAATGCATCGACAGTAGCACAAATAGACGGGGTCGCTGAAAAGTGAAAAGCACGTGTATAGCAGTTCCCTGTCTTGCTTTCATGCGTTCGCTGCCTTCAGTATCTGGCTCTGATGAGCCCTTTATATACGTGTAAACACGCGGGACTTTATCAAATGCGACTTTATATTGTGTCCTGTGTTGAGAACACAATTATCTAAGTCGAGTATACATATTCGAGAGAATACTGGGACATAATCAGCTACATTGGCCCGACCAGTTACATTCCGGAAACTCAACACTTGCTACTTTTTGTAAACGAAGGGAGGTAAGTTTCGATGTTATGCGGTGACAGCATACACAATACACATTCCAGCGTAGGCATATATTACACATAATAATTTACTTAAAGGGACTATCCGACCTTAACATTATATTTGAGTTGAGATAGCCATTCTGATGGCTTGGCATTGAAATTAAGTATGGTAGCAGTTAACACAACCACAATGATCTAATCAAAAAGATATTCGAGTTTTATTTTGACATCTGTAAAAGATAAAAGAAGGCCCATGTGTATTTGAATAGGGCCTCTAAACCGACAGCGTCGTCTCTCTTTACCCAACTACCAACTGGTAATGATAGTCGACTTGTTTTAGGGTGAACCTTCGACATATTTGCTACGTTTCAATGGTTTGGTAACTGGTTTGTTTTGTGTTCAAAGCTCCAGAATTGTCTCGAAATAATTGTGCCCATACTTTGGCAGCGTAAAGGATTTATGTGTAGCTCTCTATAGCTCAATATGACATCATCAACCGAAATATTAAACCTTCACTTTGTATGAAATAGAGTACTGTTTGCGAGACAAAAATGTCATAATCGTGTTCAGCAGCAACTACTTCATATTTTGCACAACAAGCGGCGTACATTTGACAACTTTTGGGAAGGTGGGACAGTCCCTTTAAAGGAAATAGTTCACCTTCAGCATGGGTTTTGAACTGAAATAGCAGTTTTGTAGCCCGTGTTGAGAAATCCTTATCTGGAACTTTTCTTGGCTGAAAAGACTCCAGCCGAAGATATTTGACTTTTTGGCGAAGGAATACGGCGCATATATGATGTACCGTACCGTCTGAAAGTGCCAGCACTGCCATGGAGCATGCGCAGACCAATAACGCACACCATAAAATCAATAATTTACAACCTTCTGTCCTGAATTGGCGCGATGTAGTACCATTTGTAAACAGAAAAAAACAAACTGTATTAAAAATATAATAAAATCGTGTTCTGAAAAAATTCCGAAGGTGAACTATTTCCTTTAACACGCACACTGGATGGGGGGGGGGGGGGGGGGGGGGCGGGCGAAATCCGTCCACCCCTCCTGGTTATATATATACATATATATATATATATATATATATATATATATATATAATAATAATAATAATAATAATATGCATCATGTATAGTGTACCTGCTAACAAACGAATGGCGCGTCGTTTAAAGGAAATAGTCCACCTTCAACATTAGTTTTAAACTGAGATAGCTGTTTTGTAGCCCATGTTGGGAAACCCCTATCTGCAAGTTTTCTTGACTGAAAAGACTCTCCAGCCGAAGATATTTGACTTTTTGGCGAAGGAATTCGGCGCATATATGATATACCGTACCGTCTGGCAGCGTAAAGGATTTAAAGGTTTGGCAGCGTAAAGGATTGCTGTGTTGCTCTCTAGAGCTCAATATGACATCAACCAAAATATTAAAGCTTAACTTTTTATGAAATTGAGCACTGTTTGCGAGAACAAATGTCATAATTGTGTTCGGAAGCAACTACTTCATATTTTGCACCACAAGCGGCGTACATTTGAAAACTTTTGGGAAGGTGGGACAGTCCCTTTAACACGCACACTGGAGGAGGGGGGGGGGGGGGGGGTGAGGAGGCAAAATCCGTCCACCCTTCCTGTTTATATATATATATATATATATATATATATATATATATATATGTATATATATATATATATATATATATATATATATATATATATATATATATATATATATATATATATATATATATATATATATATATATATATATATATATATATATATATATATATATATATATATATATATATATATATATATATATATATATATATATATATATATATATATATATATATATATATATATATATATATATATATATATATATATATATATATATATATATATATATATATATTAATATATATATATATATATATATATATATATATATATATATATACATATATATATATATATATATATATATATATATAGATATATATATATATATATATATATATATATACATATATATATATATATATATATATATATATATATATATATATATATATATATATATACATATATATATATATATATATATATATATATATATATATATATATATATATATATAGATATAGATATAGATATAGATATAGATATAGATATAGATATAGATATAGATATAGATATAGATATAGATATAGATATAGATATAGATATAGATATAGATATAGATATAGATATAGATATAGATATAGATATATATATATATATATATATATATATATATATATATATATATATATATATATATATATATATATATATATATATATATATATATATATATATATATTTATATATATATATATATATATATATATATATATATATATATATATATATATACATATAAATATACATATACATATACATATACATATACATATACGTATACATATACGTATACATATACATATACATATACATATACATATACATATACATATACATATACATATACATATACATATACATATACATATACATATACATATACATATACATATACATATACATATACATATACATATACATATACATATACATATATATAATATGTATATATATATATATATATACATATATATATATATATATAT
>JAXIVJ010019356.1:5000-19904 GCA_036785665.1 Chirona hameri | reverse complement strand
ATATATATATATATATATATATATATATATATATATATATATATATATATATATATATATATATATATATATATATATATATATATATATATATATATATATATATATATATATATATATATATATATATATATATATATATATATATATATATATATATATATATATATATATATATATATATATATATATATATATATATATATATATATATATATATATATATATATATATATATATATATATATATATATATATATATATATATATATATATATATATATATATATATATATATATATATATATATATATATATATATATATATATATATATATATATATATATTATATATATATATATATATATATATATATATATATATATATATATATATATATATATATATATATATATATATATATATATATATATATATATATATATATATATATATATATATATATATATATATATATATATATATATATATATATATATATATATATATATATATATATATATATATATATATATATATATATATATATATATATATATATATATATATATATATATATATATATATATATATATATATATATATATATATATATATATATATATATATATATATATATATATATATATATATATATATATATATATATATATATATATATATATATATATATATATATATATATATATATATATATATATATATATATATATATATATATAATATATATATATATATATATATATATATATATATATATATATATATATATATATATATATATATATATATATATATATATATATATATATATATATATATATATATATATATATATATATATATATATATATATATATATATAATATATATATATATATATATATATATATATATTATATATATATATATATATATATATATATATATATATATATATATATATATATATATATATATATATATATATATATATATATATATATATATATATATATATATATATATATATATATATATATATATATATATATATATATATATATATATATATATATATATATATATATATATATATATATATATATATATATATATATATATATATATATATATATATATATATATATATATATATATATATATATATATATATATATATATATATATATACATATATATATATATATATATATATATATATATATATATATGTATATATATATATATATATATATATATATATATATATATATATATATATATATATATATATATATATATATATATATATATATATATATATATATATATATATATATATATATATCTATATATATATATATATATATATATATATATATATATATATATATATATATATATATATATATATATATATATATATATATATATATATATATATATATATATATATATATATATATATATATATATGACTATTCCATTTACGATTTTTATCTACAAGAACTCCTAAGTATTTAATGCATGGGTTTATCGTGATTGGTGTTACATTTAATACTATGTCAAGTTCTTGTCACGTCACTGATCTTGAATAGATTTGGTAATTTGTCTTTGATGCATTTAGTGATAATATATTTACATGGAACAATTCGTTATATTTGGAGTTAATTCATTAATCTATATTTGCAGCTCTTCAACATTTCTAGCTTGAATATAAATTGCCATATATCATCAGCAAATAAGTAAAATGTGCCTATTTCTGTTGTATTGCTGATGTCATTAATATAGAGAATAAGTAAAAGAGGACCTAAAATTGAACCCTGTGGAACGCCAATTTTCATCAATTGTTTCTTAGATGCAACCTCATCTATTATTGACATTTTATGCCTCTTCTTAATATATGACTCGTGTCAATATCGTGTTGTAGAAACTCCTCGTATCACAATGCGGTGTATTTTGTCAAGAGAATTGCCAAGCAAACTGTATCCAAAGCTTTCTGTAAATCAAGGTGGAGCATGTTATTTCGTTATTTTGTAGATATTTTGTAAACTTCATCGTACATTTGAACAATCGGCATGTACTGTGTACTGTGTTGTTTCCTGAATCCGAATTGAAGCGGATTCAGGATAATACTTGCATTAACCCTCGCCCTACGGAGCTTTTTCACCTTCGCCCTACGGGGGGTTCCTGTCAGCCCCCCCTGTTAACTTCCAAACCACGCAACTTAGAGCAATGCGGTAAGAACCAGCATGTTGCCTGTTATGAGAGGAATCTAACAGTATGCGATTTTTAGGTTTCAGGCCAACGGGTGATCTTCGAGGTCAAGTGATGACCTCGGATTTACCACATCCAGAACAGCGATTTTGCTCTTCAAAAAACCTCAAAATTAGAAATTGATAAATGTAAATAAAAGGCATTTCCGCTGATCAGTTTTGGCTCAAAAATACAGAAAAAGTAATAATTTGTTCGCATCTTGTCAAAAAAAGACAAAAAAGATATTAACCAAAATGACGTCATGAGTTTCTTACACTTCGGGAGCCATCACTCAGTGAAAAATAAAGACATTTCTTTGAAATTTGGTATGAGTATTTTCCATACTCAGTTCTCTCACATATATTCTGGTTTTTCTAACATCTTTGAAAATGTTGATTTTATGGGGATTTTTCCAAAACAATCAGTTTTTTACATTTTAGGGGTCAAAAACCCAAAATTGTGAAAATCTGAGATTGCCAATTTAAATAAAATGCCATTTTGTATATTTGGTGAATTGCGTTTGCAATTTCCTTGAAAACTCTGTTTTCTACCATTTTCCAATCATTTATTGTTTTTCCACCAACATGACGTCATCAAAACATGATTATCTCCCAAACTGCTTCATCAATTTCAAACAAATATTTACAGCACACGTATAATTGTTGTCAACCCACCTACCGAAAATTTCAGCAAGATGCAGTGCATGTGTAAAAGGTTATTTAAGAGAAACCTCAAGGGGGCTGTCATGCCCCCGGTAGGGCGAGGGTTAACCCGCGCCCCGCTGGAGGTGGCAGAATCTGCCCCCCCCCCCCCGGATTTTCTCAATTACTTGAAAAACAAACAAAACAATAACTTGAAACAATGATATCGACGTCAATTCTTCAGTACCTTATGCTGCATCAATTATACGTCTTAGCGCAACATTTCAATGAAAATGGTGGATTACTTTGGGAGATAATGACGTTTTAATCACGTCATGTCATGTAATTGTTGGTGGAAAAACAATACATGCTTGAAAAATCATAGAAATTTGAGTTTTTATGAAATTTCCAAGTAAAAAAAGTTTAAAAAAGGAAATGACAATTTACAATGTTTTTAAACACTTATTTATTTACAACAATTTTATCAAAAATGACTATCTCGGATTTTCGAAATTTTGTGTTTTTCACTCCCAAAAATGGAAAAAAAATACACTAGTTTTCGTTGCCGAAATCTTATTTGTCGTTGTTTTACAACATACAACGCACTGTACTGTTTTAATGATGTGGGCCCCCCTTGGCTACGAGGGCCCTTCTGATCCCATTTCCCCCCCTGGGCGAAATTATCCCTACGCTCCTGCATCTGACCTGACCTCACTGTGCGTGACATGCAGGGAGACGCGGTTACTATCTGGCATCTGATCTGACCTCACTCTGTGCGTGACATGCAGGGAGACGCGGTTACTATCTGGCATCTGACCTGACCTGTCTGTGAGTGGCTTGCAGGGAGACACGGCTGCTGTCTGACCTCTGACGTGCCTGGAATCTGTGGGGGGGGGGGCGGCCTGATTTAGCATGATTTTAACCGTGGACATTTGACGTAGTTACTCTGTTGACATGTAAGTCATTCCGAATGCGATTGGAATTTCGGTACACAATTGTCCTTTCATAATATGGTGCAGATCAATCCGTTTCTACACATATTTCACTGTTTGGGCTTTGTGTTACGTCTGCCTATGTTGTTATGGCGTGTTATGGCGCGGTACTTTATACATCGTTTCCAGGCATTACCTGTTCTGAGCATGACCAATGTCAACGTATGATGATGGAAAATACCGCAATGTCTTCCAGAATACAAATACATGTATTTGTAAAAAACGCACTGTTCATAAAAACGATAAATTATGCATGTCAATGACTGCGAAATGTACAAGCCGAACTCCCGAATACCTGCTTCTGAACGAAAAGAAACTAACAATGTCACGCATCTGAGCCGAATTGCAGGAGAACCATCGTGGTTCAAAGGCCGCTGTTATACCCAAGTGGTAGTTTTAGTACATGGCAGCGGACACTACGGCCGCAGTCGAGCACTGCCGCGGAGAGACGAGCAGGTACGTGTTATGGCGCTGTACAGATCTTGATGAAAAATCCTCCGCTGTGCCGTGTCGCCGCATGGCGGAGCCTTATCTGTACCGTCAGGTCGGCACTAAGCACTTAATAGTGACGGCGGACAACACGGCCGGAGTTTCTGTTAGAACTAGCGTCTGTGTCCCGCCAGTCGCTGGCCGCAGCCGACTGAGCTGAGTTTCCGCTCAAGACAGCAGACACCGCGGCGTCCGACGCGTGCGGTCAGCAGTGGTGCCGCGCGGAGGCAACGGCGGCGGCGGGGTCACCCGCTTCCCAGCGCGGCCAGGGCCGGTCCAGCACGTCCAGGATGTCTCCGCCGCCGCTGGCGCACACCTGCAGTACAAAGCCCTCTCCCCCGTGTCTCCTCCGTCGCGTTGCGACTCTGACTTCGTCGCACCGCTGTCCCCACGTCCGCCACCACTACCACTACCGCCAACGCCACCGTTACAGTCACCAGCGCGTAGCCTCTTTAGAAGCGGGCAGTCGCCACCGGGGGGCGGCGGCGGCTGGCGGCGGTAGAGCGCCACCAGTTCGGCGCGCTCCTCGTCACACCAGCGCGCCACCGGCGTTAGTTGCTCCAGTCGCGTCTCAACTCAGTCCGTCATAGGCGCGAACAGCACGGCCGCAGTCGAGCGGGGCCACGGGTCACTCATCTGTGACAAAAGAAAGCACATTAAGTAAATATCGAACAATAGGTTGCTACGGACCCGTGACGGCAGAAACCAATGTACAAGTACCGCTCGCTCGTCCTTCCGTGGTGTATGGGAAAAATCTGAATATGAGCGGCCAGGCCGAACCCGGTCCGTGGCGACGCTTTTGAGAAGCTAATATCAACTGCAAGCACGTCCGATTGACAAACGGGCTTCTTTGCTGAGCAGCCCCATCCAACCTACCCCGTTTGAGATCAGTGTTGGCTCACGTGGGTGACTACCACTGCGTGTGCCGCGCGAGGGGTGTTGAAAAGTGTTTAATCGCAAAAACTCCGCAACGGATGGGCAGATTGTGTGCAAACTTGCTGTGTGATTAGGGACCTATCAGCCGCCACTTTCCCACAAGTCAGGGGTGGGGTGCCTCTGAACGTGCGCACCCCTATTATATATCTCAGGAACGGCTGAGCCGATTGTGTTCATATTTAGTGTGTGGTTTGGGACCTCTCAGCCGCCAATTTCCCACAAGTCAGGGGTGGTGTCCCTCTGCACGAGCGCACGTGCACACCCCTATTCTCTATCTCAGGAACGGCTGAGCCGATTGTGTTCCAATTTTGTGTGCGGTTAGGGACTTCTCAGCCGCCGCGTTCCCACAAGTCAGGGGTCGGGTGCCCCTGCACGTGCGCACCCCTATTCTATATCTCAGGAACGGCTGAGCCGATTGTGTTCAAATTTGGTGTGTGGTTAGGGACCTCTCAGCCGCCTCTTTCCGACGAGACAGGGGTGGGGTGCCTCTGCACGTGCGCACGTGTACACCTTTTTTGTATCTCAGAAACTACTTGCCTGATCGAGTTGAAATTCACCATACATTTATTTCGCGCTCGCTCGTTCATCGCCAACTACGGCACCTTACTGGTGTAGGTACCGCAAAAATTTCAAGTGGAAGAGCGTGAGCTGCTTGAACCTCACAGCATCACAGAACCATCACAAATCACAGAACTTTCATTCTCTGTGCGATGCATCCAACTGTGGATTATGGGGTGAAACTTCAGTAATGTACCTCCCCAGTTTATCGTGGTATTGAGGTCCCCAATTGAAGAAGAAAGTATTATTATGGCATATAGAAAAGTGTAACAGTAATACCAAAGCTATGATATCACAAATAGTAACAATCGAACCTGGCCTAACCTTCACAGCAATAACGGTCGCAGGGGGACACGACCCATGTTTAGAACGCTCTGCCCGCTGCGCTGCGGCACTACTGGGGGGGGGGGGGGGGGGGCTGTCAACCTCACAGACCATCTCGTAGACAAAACCTATGTCTATGAGATGGTCTGGGGGTGGCGCTAGCCCTCTTTTAGGGTCGCAGTGCAGCGAGCAAATGCAAGCAGATCGTTATAAATTTGTGTCCCCTGCGACCGTAATCAGCTGCGTATTAGCCTGTTCACGGGCATTCCACGACAAATCGACCACAAATAATTAAGTTTTACACCCTCATAATTGTGAAAATTCTGAAAATGGATGTATACGATAGTCTTGGTCTCTAAAGCCAACGGTGACAATCTTATATTAGAAAACACATGAAAATTCCTAAACAAAATTTTAAAACAATATCACCATGTTTTACTGACTTATGGCTTGTAAACTACTTGGCTAACTCATGACGTTTTTGTAATGTTATTTATGACCGGGTGCGAACAAATTAACGTCACCGCTGCATTTCTGAGGCAAAACTGCTCCAGAAAAATGTTTTTTTTTATATTAATCAATTTCAAATTTTGACCTTATGCGACCTGACCGTGACCTGAGTTTTACACTAACTTCGCTGAAATGAAGTCAGGTGGTAGCATGACTATCACTATCGAATTATACGTGTAAAATAACTCATACAACATATGTCGCATGACTTTCGTAAATATTTTGCACATGGCCTTTTGTGACATTGACCTTGACTTTTGCCAACAATCTTACTTTAGCTCATGCGGGTTGTGTATTATACCTTTGAGAGCACTTTGTGTGAGCATGGTCGCAATCGAAGGCCAGGAGTGGTAAAAATATACTATGGTTCTCCGACCAAATCGAAAGTTGGAAAATGGTTCTCCAGCAACACTCATGCAATTTCGCTCGTTGAAGCAATATTTATATTTATACTCTTGTGAAATATTGATCATACATGAAAAAATAAAGTTGCAGAAACTCTGATAAGCTACTCTGTAGCTGATGCAAGATTAAAGACATTGTAAAGTTATTGAGGCCCCTATATAAGAAGAGAGCATAGACAGGTCTAAGCAATATTTGTCATTTAATGTGAATATTTGTTTCATTTATGACAGCCAGAAAATTGTACCAGTAATACCAAAGCTATGACGTCACCAAAAACGATAAATAAAGAGACATAAAAGAAAAGTGCAACAAAGAGCCTCTTGGGCCCATCCGAGGTTGCAACTTGCACCCCCCCCCCCCCCCCCCCTCCACCAGTCTCGCCCCTTCAAATCACCCTGCATAGAAGAAGGCTAATCCCACGAGTATTTATGAACTAATCCCTTCTCTGTAAATAATTTATCTAATATAATTTTGAAGGAAGCAAGTGTCACTGCATCAGCGACATCCTCTGGTAGCGTATTCCAATGTCCTACAACCCTTCTACTGAAAAATGACTGTCATAACCTAGTCCTACTTTGTTTCATAATGAGTTTATGCTGATGACCTCGACCTCGATTTTCCCTATTGAACTCAAACATTCCCTTTAAATATCCAGAATGCTGACCATTTACAAATTTGAAGACTTCAATTAGATCTCCTCTTAGCATTCTATGTCTAAGTGAAAACATACCCAATTTCTTTAATATATCTTCATAAGGTAAACTACCAAGACAATTTGTGTTGCCCTTTTTTAACTCTTTCTAACATCCAGCAATCTTTCTCATATGTTGGAGACCAGGCTTGTACACAATACTCAAAATGTGGTATAACGTATGCACAATACAGTTTTGCTATTACCTTTTAATTGCTGTAAATGTACATAATCATACACAACCAATCATAACCATAACCATAACTAATAACCAATCATACGATGCATAATCAAACTTGACCTAACATTTACAGCAATTATAGGTCCCATGTTTAGAATGTGCCACTCACATTCGCTCGCTGCGCTGCAGAACCTACCAGGGGCTGTCGCGTCCCTGGACCCCCCAGACCATCTCATGGACAGTATGGGTTGAGCTTTTGAGAACAAGTTGTTGGGGCAAAATATCATATTGGATGGTTGCTTTGCATGGCTGAGGTGAAAAATTGAACAGTTTAACACTAGGAAACCTTCAAATCTGAAAAACGTTGGTGGGGCAGAACATAACAGGTGACAGGTGGAGCCAAAATCAAAGTTGATGGGGCAGTCGCCGCACCAGTGGGGGGGGAGGGGTGAATTACTGAACCGAACATCAAATACAAACAGTTTTTAATTTAATCAGACCTTTTACAGGTAGGGTAGACAAAATTAACACCAGACACATCCTAATGCCATACTTTGCATGCTATTGGTGATGAAGTCGATACTGACACACCACATCACCAATAACATGAAAAGTATATTGTTAGGGCGTGTCCGGGGTTAAAGTTGTTAACCCTGTTTCTCCCTTCAAACTGACAACCCTTTGCCTGCGATGACTTTCAGACACTAACTTTCAGACACCAACACACCACCAATAACATGAAATAACAGGGGATGAATTACTGAACCAAAGATCAAATACAAGCAGTTTTTAATTTAATCAGACTTTTTACAGGTAGGGTAAACCTTTAAAAAACATTAACACCGGACACATCCTAATGCCATACTTTTCATGTTATTGGTGATGACTGATGAAGTCGATACTGACACACTACATCACCAATAGCATGAAAAGTATGTTGTTAGGGCCAGGGGCGTAGGAACTATGTTCAAGTTGGGGGGGGGGGGGGGAGGAAGGGCAGGAGGAATTCTGAAGTCGATTATTTCCATGCAACGCCCATAGGCGTAATGTTTAAATCCAAAATGTTGGGGGCGGCTGCCTCCTCCCCCCGCCCCCCTGCTCCTACGCCTATGGTTAGGGCATGTCCGGGGCTACAGTTGTTTACTGTTGTCTCCCTTCAAACTGACAACCCTTTGCCTGGGGTGACTTTCAGACACCAACACACCACCAATAACATGAAAGTTTGATGTCTTGAGATGTCCCCAAATTACCACAACACCACCAGTAACGTGCCAGGTATGATGTGTTGACATGTTAAGTTAGTACTTGCTATGCGATTTACTTTGTCCACTTTTTGAGCAACTATATTATTAATTATTTTAACTTAGCCTTACCTTGAACTCTGAAGAGGGAGGTGCTTCACAGAATTGCTAAAAAAATAACATGTGGCGCCTCCGAAAGCGACGATCGCTCCAACTCGGGGTTTTAAAATGCTGCCATCATGCCTCCATAGTCATTGGTCAACAATCTAAAATATACTCTGGGTTTCTAAATTTGATCCAAAATGTATACCATATGCAGCGAAGTTGACTGATAAAACCAGCGGATCCGCGGGCTGGACGGCGGAGAGTCTCCTGTTCAAAGTCAATGAGTGGTCTTCCGCGGTCTCCCAAACCACTGTCGACTGAAATAGTAAATTGCAGACAACTTGGTATAGTTTGTGTGGTCTATAGAAGCAACTATATTTGTGGTCTAATATGCTGCCAAACTTATTTTACTGTTGCTATGTGGGACGCGTATTTTTTTGGTAGACTGGGACACGTATTTTTTTGGTAGACTGTGCATTTTCATGTGTGAATCAATTCAGTAGAAATTGCCCTCGAATATCCCACGATTCGAGGTAAAAAGCACACGCATGCAAAAAAATGTAGCATGTGGCTCCTCTGATAAATCACTTGTGATGAAAAAATAGCCAACTTGGCAAGAAAAAGAAAAAATTTTGTTCTCCGACGTCGTCCAGCATGACGGGGCATTTTACCACCCCTGTCGAAGGCTTTGGATGGAAAGTACGTATGTTCCATACACTCAAATACCTCGATTTTGACCTTTGACCTGACCGTGACCTGACATGTGACCTCAATGTGAGCCTTTTGAGTATGCTTAGATGTGTTTCATTGAGAGCTTTCGAATGCCGCATTGCGCGTCTCGCTGCGATCATTGGTTCGGAAGACCCCCCCGCGTTCGGCTGTGGGACCCCATGGCGGGTTAATTGTGCTGACAGATGACAGCCAGAATAGACCAGTGTAGCTAAATTTCCAAATTTAGCTTGGAAATGACATCTGTACCTACATGAAATATACATCATAGTTTAAGAATGCCTACATAACTATTCACTATTATCACTTTATTGGCGTTCCTTGCAGGAAGGTTCAAATTAATATGACATGACATTCATTCATTAGTCATTTACTTGGTTTAAGGTTTTGGAGTAATGTCCAACACTAATCAATGTTTTTTCCAGTTCATTTAAGTTCCAAAATATATGCTGAAAACTGGGTAAGTGAATATCTTTAAGCTGTACGATTTTCAAAGGTGGGATCAATTCGGCAAAACTAGCAGTAGATTGTGTCATAAAAATGTGCATGTTTTTATTGAGAAATAGACCTATTTGACCTGCGTCGGTTTCCGCTACTGTGTGTTTTCTTTCATTTTCAGCATCTCGCAGTGATCATGATACTTGTCATCGAAAGCTTTGCTAATACCTATGATATAAAACATCGTTTGAGTTCTTATTGTCATTATGCACCATCTGTCATGGATCAATTACAATAACTACATATGTATTGTATATGTCATGTGTGTGCATCTGGTCGCATGGCCTAGCTTCTGTGTGTAGGCTGTAGCTTCTCCAGAAAAGTGTTTTTGGGGGGAGCTGGGAAAAATAACTTTAAGTACCATGAAAATCCATGCAAATACAGATTTAGCCCCGGACTTGACCCACTTCCTCGTCCAAGTGGGGGGAGGGGGGTTGAAGCCACCTCAACTGAATAGGATCCTACATCCCTAGCCTATAACTTGCACAGAACAGTTAAAATGTGCATCTCGCCAAAAAATTTCACCTGTTTAAACTTCCTTCCCCCAGTGGCCGTGTTTTGCCTCGACTGAGGGGGGCAGGAGCCGTGCCTGGGGGAAGGGGGGTTGTCCCCCCTAGTTAACATGCTAGACGAGTCCCTGTGATGACGTTGTCATGAATCACGTCAACGAAGACCGTGATCATCAGCCGATGAGGTGAGTTGATTCATCTTCATCTTCTCAAAATCCACCAGTTTCCGCGATATGTGCTCGCTTATTTTGTCGTCGGAGCCAATATCGTCGAAATTGTATTCCAAAATCGGGCACATCCAGAAATTTTTGGCTTAGACATTCTGAGGAGCATGACGGGAGATGACGTCATAGTTCCTGACGTCATTCGCCAGTTAGCCTCCGCCCAGGCTCAGTGCGACTTACTGCGCATGCGCAGTCGAATATTCTTAGATGCCAAACAGGCCTCAGGTATTACAGCGTTTTATGTATTTAGTGGACCCACTCAGCCGAGGTCCCTAGAACCAATAGCATCGAGCTAATGTTAAAAGCTTTTTCAAGCGCCGGCTATTTGGATTGAATTTATAATTGCGAGAGAAAGAAAACATTCCTCTTCTGACGCGTGGTGTGACCGATACCGGCATCGAAGCAACTTTATTTTTTTGCCGTCGATCGTCACAAAGCTTGAAGCTGTCGTGTGTGCAAATTTCACCGTTATCAGTGTTGCCGTCTGTGCTGTGCGTGTGGCTAAAGAAATGGGGACACATACACAAACGACAGCCAGACAGACGTACGGGTAGAAAATTAGTGATATAGACAAGCGGTCTCCGGACGCCGTTGGCGTCGGTGGTGCCGCTAACTTATTTGGGGTTACACTGAATCGTTGGAAAATTGCATTTATCAACCTGTGATTCGTCAAATGGGAGTGCGTTTCAAGCGCAGCATCTTCTTCGAGAACATAACTAATAATATGATATTTGGTGGCAAGCCTTGCCGACCCTAATTACGCCGACCAAAACAGGCATTACAGCGTTTTATTTATTTAGCAGCCCCGTTCAGCTGAGGTCCCTAGAACCAATAGCATCGAGCTAATGCTATAAGCTTTTTCAAGCGCCGGCTATTTGGATTGGATCAAGGCCATAGATACTGATTGGATTTATAATTGCGAGGAAGGAAAACATGCCCCCTTCTGGCGCGTGCTGTGACCAACACCGTCATCGGAGCGACTTGATTCTTTACCGTGGATCGTCACAAAGCTTGAAGCTATCGTGTGTGCAAATTTCACCGTCATCGGTGCTGCCGTCTGTGCTGTGCGTGTGGCTAAAGAAATGAGGACACAGACACACAGACAGACAGACAGACAGACGTACGGCTAGAAATTAGTGATATAGATTACAAAATTGATGTTGATTTGCAAGTGCAAAGATGATACGATTAGATAGCTGAGTATATTCGTAATGAGATGAATGATACGAATGCAAATATACTCGTACATTCATTCACTTGCGGTGATTATTCACCCAAGCTCATATGCCTACACCAATGTTTATTCAGGCCGAGAGTCACGATTGCGATTGACGGCAGCTATGCGGATTCGGTACGCTGAGCTTCATTGTTGTATTCGAAAGCCATCGGATGCCGACGATATACCGACACTGACATTGGCTTTCGAGAGTCGCGACAACCTGACACCGTTTCCGGGGGCGGCAGTCAGTACTCCAACTTCCATTTGGCCAGTCCTTTACTACTGACGATCCACTCGGAAACTCAGGTCCCCGGGGACACCACTTACAAGTCAAACACCGCCATGAAGCGGCCGGACGGCGGCTCTGATGCATCACTTTAGCGCAGCCGGCAGCTTCCTGGCGGTGCCGCCCCTGCCCGCTCGGCCCGCCGCCAGCCACCACGGCAGCGGCGGTCCGCTGCAGCTGATTCAATCCTCTCCGGAGACCTGGCCGGCGGGACGGCCGCGCCGCCGCCCGCCTGCACAGTAAATGTGACCGTTTGCAGTCAATGTGACAGGTTCAATTACCCAGCACCTGGCCGCTCTCGAGAGGCCGGCACGCGGCTGAATAAATCAGCACCACGAGTACGACAGGCCCCTGCAGCGGGCGGCGGTGGGCGGCGGGAGGTGGGCGGCTGGTGCGTTGCACGGTAACCTGCACACTGCACAGTGCTGTGTGGTGGACGGTGAAGGCTGGTCTGCGGAAGGCAGGCGGTGTAGGTAGGTTTAGTGTATATGTGATCCAATTTCCCCATTGTTTTACCTATTCAACGTGAATGAGTGAAAAGCCAACGTCATTGTGGACCTCATTTGAATACATCTGTTCTGTTCTGTTCTGTTCTGTAAAATCGATAGTTTCATGAAATATTCTGCATAACTCTCGTGGAGCAGGAATCAATATTGGAGGAATCTCTCTCAGACACATACCGCACCCCTGCGCCTGGACGTCCGCAGGCCAGACTGGCATCATGCCGCTAAGAATCCCATGGATTAATGTAATAATTCAAACTGGGCTGAAAGCAAAATGTTTTTCTTACTACTAGCTCCAATAGTTATTGCTTTACAAGAGACATGGCTACTGCCTACAGACCCTTACAACTTCTCTCTCTCTTTAATTATCCGCTATACCGTTATGATGAGACCGACGGTGAACGTCGTCATGGCGGTGCAGCCTTGTACATAAATAATGATTTCGTTCACGATGAGATTATTTTAAATACCCCACTACAGGCATGTACATGTACATGTACATGTACCATTACCATTGTACCATTAGGTTGAATAGAAGGAAAATAGACATATGTTCGATTTATATACCACCCAATGCTGACAACAGTGATCTCGCAAGAAACTTAAATCAGCTTATATCACAATTTAAAAACCCTTTCCTCTTACACGGGGACTTCAATGCCCACAATCTTATGTGGGGACGCAACACCCGAGTTTCAGACGAGCGTGGCGACATTATCGAAAGCTTTCTTGACGTCCACGATCTCGTTCTCCTCAACAAAGGCGACAATACCTACTTTTCATTATCTCACCACAGTGAATCAGCAATTGACCTGTCAATTTGCTCATCGCCAATATGTAGCCTCTTTGAATGGTTTGTTGACTGTGACATCCATCACAGCGACCACTATCCTATTAAAATTAAAACAACGTTTAATTCTGGTAACGATGCTGTTACCAGTTTTATTCCTCGTTGGAATTTGAAGAAGACAGATTGGACGTAATTTCAAGAATTGTGCAACATCGATCAAGAACAATTTCATTCTCCGGCGCAAGATATCACGTTTCTTACAAATACTATATTATCAGCTGCGAATGTATCGATTCCATCCACACCACCGTCAAAGAGACGCAAAGCGGTTCCATGGTGGTCTCCAGAAGTGGCTCAGGCCATAGCAAGACGGAAAAGAGCTTTTCGTAGCTACTCACGGCACACAGATAACGCACATTTAATCATACGCAATCAAGAAAGAGCCCGTTGTAAACGGATCATACGGGAAGCAAAGCGCTCCTCATGGCGATCCTTTCTTGCACAGTTCAACCATCGCACTCCTTTAAGTAAAATATGGTCACTTGTTCGCTCATTAGCTGGTAAAAGAAGTTTTACCAGCCTTCCAGTCCTCCGTGTAAATGATACAAACATAACAGAACCGCAAGAAATTGTTAACACAATAGCTAGAAGCTTTGCTCACTGCAGTTCAACAGAAAACTACATACCTGGATTTATTGAGTTTGCCCGAAGAGAGTTTCGTTCGACTCCAAATGCATTTTTCTCAGATAACACTGAAGTGTACAATGATGCCTTTTCTTTATCTGAGCTAAGCGATGCCATTTCATCTACAGG
>JAXIVJ010019355.1:0-19905 GCA_036785665.1 Chirona hameri | reverse complement strand
AGGGGCGGGCGCTGACGCCGCTGACGCCGCTGACACTGTTGACGCTGCTGACGCTGCTGACGCTGCTGACGCTGCTGACGCTGCTGACGCTGCTGACGCTGCTGACGCTGCTGACGCTGCTGACGCTGCTGACGCTGCTGACGCCGCTGACACTGGGACAGCCTGAGTCAGCGCTCAGCGGCAATGCGAAGCTGCTCGTTCCCTCTCTATTTCCGCCGTGTTTACCTGACTGAAGCCAAGGTCCGGATTCGCTGCGCGCCGCGTCCGGCCTTCTCCCAGGAGGCTGACGTCATCGCTGGGTGGAGGAGACCGGCGCTCCGACAGAGCCTCCGGCGCGCTGTGTCGCTCTCCCAGACGGGCTGAGGTCAGCACGGAGTCCGACGGCCGGGTCGAGTCATCAAAGGCGGATCTACTACCTCCGCTGCGGCCAGACGGGTGTGGGAGGGTGGGGGGGGGGGGGGGGTGGAGGGGGTTGCCAGTGGGTCAGACAGTAACAGGAAGTGGCGAGAGAGCAGATCAGATCAGCGATTGTGGGATCGCGTCTCGACTTGCGGTTGCCTCGACTTGGGTGCTGATAGTTGATCGCCCCTACATCAGTAGATGCGGCATTCTCAGTATGCTGTTTCTACCAGAGTTCCAGGGATGATCTGAACAGACACGTTGAACGAAACAGACAGGCACGTTAGGTGGTGCTGAATTTTATTTGATCTTATATAGACAGTGACGTACCCTATGCCAGCTGACTAAATATACGGGCGTCTTAATTCCACCGATCCCTCCACTGAGTTTCATCTCCCGACAGTAAATGCAGGAATTTATCATCTGTTTTATATCGCTATGGGTGGTCTGAGCTTTTCTCCAGCTCAGTTCCACGAGTACAACAGAAATAAAACTGACACATGTCTGTCTCTGATAGTCATAAAATGGACATTTCTATCCAGCAATCATTAAGTCAGCATTGCATCTCAGCACAGCATTAGGTTTCAGGTATGCCATCGTGAGGGTATATATATATATCAATCAAGCTTATGTTTATCCAATACAAATATTGCATTGTCTTTGTGGCAGATATACAACCAAATGTAACGTCGTTACAATACACTTTCGCCGTCACCACATTCGAGTGATATGTATGTGTATACCTATTATAACATCATCGAAAACATGCTTGCTAATGTAGGTATATATCATGCTTATGCTTCCAACATTTTAGGGTTTCTTTTTTATTTATGAACGCTCTGTTATCATTGGTAAATCAACATAGTTTTACAATTTACATCCTAGTTGAACAATTTGTATAATGTAATATGATAGGACGAAATGCATTCCATTGAAAAATCCATGATACATTCGTCTCATTTATAATAATACAATTCATATAAATAACGTATTATAATAACCTAAAGAGTCAGGAGACACTGAACTATTCTCGAAGAAGCATCCTGTATTTGCTGATGTTGATGTTCCAGAATTATATTATGGTCACGTTATTTATATCATGTTTTAATTCCAGTTAGAATATCCAGGTATGCCTTTTATAGCCATGGACACATCAATAACAACCTGTACCAATGTATGTACATATATGAAAGTTATGTTAAGTTATGTTTAGTTATGAAACGTGCTGTCTTTGAACAGCCGACGATGATTCGGACTAGCCAAGTGTGGTTCAGGGCTACTCAGTCTAAGTCAAGTCCGTTTGCCTTAACTAACCTGTTCTCTCTCTCTTTTTCCCGACAGGAGGACCGGAATCAGACCAAAATACGTGAGCAGTGAGAGTAAGTACCCCCACTGCCGTCTCCGTGTCACGCCTGTGTTGTTGGTGTTGGGCGGCGCGGCTACCCACGTGCTCCAGTGCTTCACTCACTGGCCTCTGTGTTCCCTGGAATGCCCCGGGGCCTGTTCCGACCCACTTCCGTCTGCGCGAGACGAATGCTCGGTGGGCGACGAAGGGCTGACACCTCCGGGCGTCAACTGCACACGGGCTCCACACCTACGGTGACGAGACGAAGAGTTCAAGGTGCTTCTCGTTGTGGAACACGACGCCACATTTCACGGAAAATGTGGTCGCCGCTTCCTCTGCATTCGTGTAAAACTGGTTCAAGGCTAGACGCAGTGGCCAAAAGAGATTTTCAGAACGAGAAAACAGCACGAATATTATGGAGTAGAGAGTTGATAGCCACTGCAGATGACTCTTGATAGTGCCATCTGAGGTCATATGCATTCATCATATGGTCATATGCATTCATCATATGGTCATATGCATTCATCATATTACACAAAGTCTAATAAATTAATTCTAACCCACTGACCCCCTTGTATACAGCTGACCATACCACCAATGCCACGACACTGAAAATTCCCATAACCTCCCAGCATTCCCGGAGCATCTCCCATCATCATCACCGGCATCATCAGCATCACCGGCAGCATCACCGGTATCCCGGGCCGGCGTTTCGCGGTTTTCCCCCTCGAGCTTCGGGCGGCCCATCAGATACGATGCAGTGCAGCGCCTATGCAAATGAGACTGCGGCGGCGTATTCTATCAAAGCGGGACCCCGGGCCGTGCACCGGCGCAGGAGAAAGACCACCAGGCCAGCCATTTGCCACCAGGCAGGCCTGTCGCCGTCGACCCCATCCCGAACGACCATGAGATCGACGGGCCACCTCTACGGGGCCAAACCGCACGCCCACGCCCACGCTGCGCGAGACAGAACTGCAGGGCACGTGCGTTCTTGTCGCATGGATGAAGAGCAAGGTGTGGTACTGGGATAGGGAAATGTTGGATCGGCGACAGAGGGCGGTAGAGGAGACCACATGCCTACGTCATGATACGGGACTGTGGGTGCGGGCACTCCTGTCGCGCGGATCGAGAACACGGTGTGATTCTGGGAACTGGAAATGTTGGGTCGGTGGAAGAAGGGGAAGACAGGCCTCCCACGCCGCGAGACGTGACTCCTTGTGTGGGCGCTTTCGTGGCACGAATGCGGTACGCGGTGTGACACTGGGAATGTTGGATCGGTGAAAGAAGCATTGTTGGCGTCGTAATGCCCGCTCTAAAGAGAATGCGCAGGGACGTCGGCGATCGATGGAGTGCTTGAAAGGAAATATATTCCGTCAAAGAGCTTAAGCTGCTCAGTGTTAGGCAGGTGTGTCAAGTGTACCTGATTTATAAATGATAACCCCTGAATAGTAAATAATGCCGTGGAGTCAGCGTAAAGACGTCTGAATGCGTGAAACGTCCATGCCCCTCCCAGAGCAGCTCCACCTGTCTAGAGTGCATCTGGGGAGCAGGCACAGGAGTTTTCATACCAGGCCTGGTCTAAATGAAACCGCATCTCTTGTAAGACCACATTTCTTGTATTTCTTGCCTCTAGTCCGAAGGAACTTCGAGTGGCCTCGCGCAAGCGCAATATGTTGTTACTAGATACGTCTGTCTTCTTCCTCGCAGAGTAAGAAGACAGACGAAGCCCCCCCCCCCCCGTTACCAAGGGCCTGTTTTCGTCACCCCGTTCTCCGGGTTTCTTGACCGCTATCTATGTATCGCCGACCCCGCCGTCGCCGACCCGGTATCACCGTCCATCGGGTCAACACTTACACCTGGCTTTCCATAGAGTGCTCCGCCATCTATGTATCGCCGACCCCGCCGTCGCCGACCCGGTATCACCGTCCTATCGGGTCAACACATACACCTGGCTTTCCATAGAGTGCTCCGCCATCTATGTATCGCCGACCCCGCCGTCGCCGACCCGGTATCACCGTCCTATCGGGTCAACACATAAGCCTGGCTTTCCATAGAGTGCTCTCCCCGATCCTGTAGGGATAGACTGATGTACCGTTGGCGATAGACTGATGTCCCGTATGCGATAGACTGATGTCCCGTATGCGATAGACTGATGTCCCGTATGCGATAGACTGATGTCCCGTATGCGATAGACTGATGTCCCGTATGCGATAGACTGACCGTGTCCCGTGTTCCCATCTGGCGGCCAGTAGTCAGTACCAAGGCACAGTTCCCGGGTTCTGTGGCCGCCCCCGGCACGGCCGTCTGCCGCCGCTGCCCATCGCCACTATCTCTCTATCGAGGCATCGCTGACGCCAAGTACGCCGCAGGCCGCTCGCCCTAACGAAGGCGTTTGATAGACGCGCTCCCGACTCGCGCGCTGTGTCCCTCGGCCGAGCTGTGCGTGCGGGTGGCGAGTCGCCGGGCCGGCGTGACTCGACTCGCCTTGACTGCGTGCTGCTCTGTGCGTGACTGGACTGCGTAGTGGTGTGCCCACGTGGCCCAGGGAATGTCCGCGCTGACTGCTGCCGACAGGAATCTGGTTTTGACCGGAATGTCAAGTGCCGAGTCGTGACCGCAGACAGTGGGCTGCATTGTTTGACACGAAACGGCCACGTCGACATATCGCATCAACACGAACGATGCCTATCGGAGGCAGTTCGCAGGCAGATCGTGACGAGCATGTTAGCATACTTAGATCGCCTGGCTGAAGGAATGGGCGCACCTGTCCTGATGTCCCGACCTCCGCGAGCTTTGTCGGCAAGGCGACCCCCGGAAGGAAATAACGCAGATCTTTGCTGCATGATGGTCAGTGGCCGCTGCAAGGGTTCACGAGCCGACACTGCGACGGGTCTTGTGTTTCCAAACTGTAATGCACGGTCTTGTCTGGCCCATTTACGATTGCATCGCTTGATGGCGCTTCCGATTATGGCATGGTTTCGAAAGCTGGATCTCTTTGTGGATGGAGCAACGCGCAGGCGGGCGGTGGTCGACGGTTGTGTACGGTTTCATCGAGCCTTCTCTCTATCGGACCGCCGCTCCGCTGCGGATCTCAACATCTCGCGACGATAGATGCATAGACTGTTAATACGTTCTCTGACCATGCCGTGCCAAGCGGGCCTCCAGCACGCGATCGTAGCGAACCCGCCCTAATTATAATCGGGTGTCAATAATGCAACGGCCGACTGGGGCGACTTTAAAAGTGCAGTTCGCCATTACAATGGCGCCGTTAGCGCTGCGGTATGACCAAATACGTCGGTGGACTATCACTGGGTGGCAATGGGTTGTCGTGACTCATGATGGATTGGCGCCATTAGCGTCGCATCACGTCAACACTGGAGGCCGTGAGGCCGCGCGCGGTGCCGCCCTCTGCCGGCAGGTCCAGGAAGGTGTTCGGTCATGGGTAATACCCAGGATTCGGGGGTTTACATGGTCAACGGGCATGCCCTGTCCGCCACCCCGTTTCGCAAGACGACGACACGTGACGACTGCGGTCATCACGTGTCACGTGTCGGCACGTTCCGAGCGTGACGACCGCCAAGTCGGTCGTTGCAAGAAATAAATAAGGCATGCATATCACAGTCAGAATTTATTGCCCAGTGTGTTGAACCTAGTGAATTTCGCGGCCGTTTGTTCTCGGCGTTTAATGACTGCATAAAAAGCTACCACTGCCTCTCTGCGGTGGCTCCAGACGCAATGAACTAACAATAAATTTAATGACCCAATGAATTAGTCCGTGTGGAGCTCACTTCTCTACACCAGCCGCCGCCGCCCGCCGCGAGCGCGTGCGGCTGCGCAGCAACTCACACCTCCTGACAACTGCCGGCCGGACCTCCCTCCAGTGCTGACTGCTGACCTCGTCGAACAATGGTGCCGCCCAATGGTCACCCAATGGCCCTGACCGGACGGTCAATCGAGTCGACCCAGTGTCCGAGGGGCAGTGACAGAGGAGCCCCATCGCAGTGTGCACGTGCCCCGCCTGGCGCCGTGTTGTAAAGCGTCGTAAATACCTGAAAAACGCGTCCAAAAACGCCGCTGCCGCGCGTGCAGGTGGCGTTGCCCTCTGGGTCGATCCATCACCCTGCCGCGGGGCTTGAGCGCGAGCGCCTCTGCTGCCTGTGCTGCATGTGCCGCCTGCGTGTACGCCCGTGCGCGCCTGGTGCTGCCGGTTGTCCGCCTGGCGCCGCGCGCCGCGCCGGGAGAGGGCGCTTGTTTATCAGTCTGTCTCCGACCCATTATGTCCGCAGTGCCCCGGTGTCCAGGCTTTTTGCCTGATTTAAGATAATGGCGCACAGAGCGACTGTCGACGATGACACCAGATAGCCCAGCAGGGAGGTGGTGGACGGTGGTGTTGCCGTCACTGGTCAACAGTGGGAGGAGCCGTGCGGCGACCGGGGGCTGTACTGTCGTGTAGGTCGCCCAGCCCGCCCTGTCTGTAACCCTCCCTGCCCTGCCTGTCACCCTCCCTGCTGCTATGCCTGTCACCCTCCCTGCCCTGCATGTTACCCTCCCTATCCGCCCTGCCTGTCACCCTCCCAGCCCTGCCTGTCACCCTCCCAGCCCTGCCTGTCACCCTCCCTCCCCTGCCTGTCACCCTCCCTGCCTTCCCTGTCTGTCACCCTCCCTGCCCGCCCTGCCTATCACCCTCCCTGTCCGCCCTGCCTATCACCCTCCCTGCCATGCCTGTCACCCTCCCCTGTATGTCACCCTCCCAGCCCGCCCTGTCTGTCATCCTCCCAGCCCTGCCTGTCACCCTCCCTGCCCTGCCTGTCACCCTCCCTGTCCGCCCTGCCTGTCACCCTCCCTGCCCTGCCTGTCACTCTCCCGGCCTGCCATGCATGTCACCCTCCCTGCCCGCCCTGCATATCACCCTCCCTGCCCGCCCTGCCTGTCACCCTCCCTGCCCGCCATGCCTGTCACCCTCCCTGCCCTGCCTGTCACCCTCCCTGCCCGCCCTGCCTGTCACCCTCCCTGCCCTGCCCTGCCTGTCACCTTCCCTGCCCGCCCTGCCTGTCACCCTCCCTGCCTTCCCTGCCTGTCACCCTCCCTGCCCTGCCCTGCCTGTCACCCTCCCTGTCCGCCCTGCCTATCACCCTCCCTGTCCGCCCTGCATGTCACCCTCCCTGCCCTGCCCTGCCTGTCACCCTCCCTTCCCGCCCTGCCTGTCACCTTCCCTGTCCGCCCTGCCTATCACCCTCCCTGCCCGTCCTGCCTGTCACCCTCCCTGCCTGCCCTGTCTGTCGCCTTCCCTGTCCGCCCTGCCTGTCACCTTCCCTGCCTGTCACCCTCCCTGCCCACCCTGCCTGTCACCCTCCCTGACCGCCCTGCCTGTCACCCTCCCTGCCCGCCCTGCATGTCACCCTCCCTGCCCGCTCTGCCTGTCACCCTCCCTGCCCGCCCTGCCTGTCACCCTCCCTGCCCTGCCTGTCACCCTCCCTGCCCTGCCTCTCACCCTTCCTGCCCGTCCTGCATGTCACCCTCCCTGCCCTGCCTGTCACCCTCCCTGCCCGTCCTGCATGTCACCCTCCCTGCCCTGCCTGCCACCCTCCCTGCCCGCCCTGCCTGTCACCCTCCATGTACTGCCTGTCACCCTCCCATGCCCTGCTTGTCACCCTCCCTGCCCTGCCTGTCACCCTCCCTGCCCTGCCTGTCACCCTCCCCTGCCCTGCCTGTCACCCTCCCTGCCCGCCCTGCCTGTCACCCTCCCTGTCCTGCCTGTCACCATCCCCTGCCCTGTATGTCACCCTCCCCGCCCTGCCTGTCACCCTCCCATGCCCTGCCTGTCACCCTCCCTGCCCTGCCTGTCACCCTCCCTGCACGTCGTCCTGTCGGTTCCGTGCCTGCCTGCCAGCCTGCTGCCCTGCCCTGGCTGCTGTCCTGTCCACTACCCTCCTCCTACAGACCCACTCCCTCATCAGCGTTGTTTGGAGGCCCTTTGGGGTGGCAACCCTGTCGGCGAGCTAGCGACAGTTGCGCGTTCTAGCCATGGCCGATCTAGGTGCAATGGCTGACCCCCAGCTAACGTTATTTATATGGATTTTGGATGACACTAACGTTTATGTTTAATGCTAAAGGAAAGGGAATACAAACACTGAAATGATACAACGAACAATAAATTAGTAACTTCAGTGGCAAAAAGTGGCAAACAGTTGAAATAAAAAAGATCACAAGCTATTGGATCATGCCACGTTCATAGGAAATTTGCATAGTAAAAATGGGTTCTATTGAAAGTTTAGAATTAAATCAATTTGAAACTAATCCTTAATTCGATTCGCATGGCGGTGCGTAAAGGCGATTCAGCACAAAACCCTCCGCCTAGAAAGTTTGCAGATAGCTTTCCATTATGCCAGTCTAAATTGGTGCAATGCTAGACTTTTGATTGTCTTCTTCAACATATGTCTTCTTCAATTGCACTCATATGTTCTCATCTGTGCATCAAATCTATTTTACTTTCCAATTGCATATGAATTAAGACAAATTACGAATCTACAACCTTAAATGACAATGATGTGCCAATTGAGCAACGCGCAATTTGTTCTAAATCTGACCAGTTGGATACTCACGAAACATGACAATAAATCGCCGCTCCGTTATTGTCAATTGAAACTGTCACTTCACTGGCCAGTGTCGGCGAGTGCAGTTCATTTTTGTCAATTTGTTTCATTCAGCTGGCGCTCGGTTTGGCTGATAGGACTTACTGCCGGCCAACGTGCCGCAGTTGCAGACAATTTGGTGTGTTTGCGATGCGTGATTAAGAAGAGTTGTGTAATCAATCTTAAATATATTAGCTTATTTTAAATTAAAACGGTTAGAGCAGTTAGATACCCGAGACCATTATCAGGTAATCACATTTCGGTACCTTAAACAGTCACAACAGAATGCATACATGTTTGGAAAATAGTTATTCAAATAAATGCTAATTGCTGACTAATCAGTTTGATGCAATCGATTTGCATAACACAATTTATACAGAATTATCCCTCAACCCTGGGCTTACATTAAAAAAGCAATTAATTTTCATTATCAATCAATCAATCAATCAATATTTATTAGGCGTCACAATGTGACAAGTACATTATTAACATTCTTAACTCAGCTTGGCAATGCCAAAATTTCGTATAAGAATGCGATACAATAGATTTAGGTATCTGTATTCAATTTGATTAATTGTTTAAGAGTAAATATCAATCACAGACATCATTATTTCCTTAGGCCACATATTCCATTACAGCATAAGAACAATAACATTCTATATACTTTTATCTCAATGACATTTGTATAACTTATAATACAAGTATCAAGGCTTTTTTCAGCGTTTGTTTACACAAATGGACCATATTATTTTATTTTGTCCCCAGCATCAGGCAAGACGTGGTATAATGTCACACGTAACACGTGTGTCTCTTCAACAGACTAAGATAGCAGCGTTCGAAAGCTGCTGATTGGCATGACTGAACATTATCGACGTTATCTCTTCAGAGCTCAGGGAAGCTGTTTTGATGACGGCGGCAGACGAAGCCGTGTTGTGGCCACAAGGCTCGTCTGCGTCACTGTGAAACGAAGGGTCTGACCTTTAGCACCGCGCCTCTGCAGACCAGTTTAGCCACACAGGGTGGTCGGAGCTATGTCA
Organism: Chirona hameri; assembly: GCA_036785665.1. NCBI lineage: Eukaryota > Metazoa > Arthropoda > Thecostraca > Balanomorpha > Balanidae > Chirona > Chirona hameri. The sequence goes on along the minus strand of JAXIVJ010019355.1, from coordinate 10,492 downwards.
CTTTGCCGAGACGCGCCCTCAGAAGGCGCTTTTTGCGCACATGTGTCTTTTTAGCCGTCGCGCACTCCAATCGGCCTAATTACATTGAGACGCCGGGCCATCAGGAGCGGTGCACGTGCACAATTTGCCTGCTTTGTGCACGCGCGGGCAGGGTGAGTTTTTGCCGCAGTGAGGGTATACGGAGGTGTCGGCCCGGCTCGAATGCATTCGTCGTTCGCGACGGCCGCGAGACGGCTGTCATGGCGGCTACTGAGTGAGGAATGTGGCAGAGGGGAGCTGCCGTCTGCCCCCTCCTCCCTGCCTCCGTCCGCCCGTCACAGCCGTCACACCCGTCACAGGTGTCACAGGGGCGGCGCGGATGACGCTACGGTTCTGGGTATTTTTACCGGGTGGACAGGTGGTGTATGTGAAACGGGTGGTGCTGCCGGCGGCTCGACGTGCGGTCTTCTCCTGGGCTTTTCAAGGAGAGCCGCAGCCTGGACAGGGGGTTACTGCCTCCCACGAGGGAGAAGCGTGGAATCTGACCGCAAGGAGGGGCTCGGGTGACGCTGGAAGCAGGAAAACCCGACTCGACTCGTGGCAAATGAGCCGCGCGAAAAAGGTCTATGAAGAAAACTTTTCTTGTCGAAGAAAATGGACGAATAATGTCACGCGGTGAAAAATGCGATTGGAATGGCAGTGACTTCACCACGACTGCGGTGGCGCCAGCAGACAGGACCCCGAAACCACGTGGTCGCGGTATCGGTCGTCTTCTGTGACGGTCCATGCCAACTCTTGTGAACGGCAGACCGCTTGGGACCCTAATTTTCGGCGATAAATTGTGAAGCAACCAACTCGCATGAACGAATTTCTCGCAATAGATATTTCAGACCCTGTGCCAATTTGTATTACTAGGATCGGTTAATGTCAAACGAAAATTTAGGGCACTTGCCATTAACTCGTAATGCTAAAACTCGCACAGGGAATTCAATCGGTGGGTAGAGGCTATCGTGAAAGGGTGGAGCTATGCTCTGACATCAGAGCTCAGCTCCGCCCTGGCTGACCTTGAACCGGCGTGTCCGACCCGTGACCGGTCGGTTGCGAGTGATGGGCGGAGTCGAGGGCGGGACTACAGAGCGACCAGGCGAAATAGCCTCTATCCGAGCTCGCAATATCTTTAACATTATGAGTGAAAGGAAAGTGACCCAAATTTTCGCTTGACACTAACCAACCTGTAGAATACAAATTAGCGCGGGGCCTGAAACGTCAATTGCGATAAATTCGTTCATGCCAGTTAATGCATTCAAAAGTTATCGCCGAAAATTAGGATCCCAAGCGGTCTGCCGTTCACAGTAGGAACCAATTTATACGTGCCTGAATCTGTTCAGACGTCGGCAGAAGTTTCGCTGGCGAAATTCTCGGCGCGGCATCAGACAGTTTTCTGCGGTGACCACACTGCTCCCGGCTCCGCACCTGCACTCTTCACCTCCCACCGTGTCACGCCGTCGCCCCCAGCTTGTGCCGGCGCTGGCCGCGGGTTCCACGAGCTCGTTAGTGTATCGTCTGTGGGCAGATAGCGGCAGGGTTGGAGACGATTCGACCGCCACTCAACCGTTACCGTTACCGCCGCCGCCGCCACCCCTGGACACTGGACAGTATGACCACCGACGGTGTCGTCACTTGGCGCCACGGCTCTGGGCGGAGCCAGGCACAATACATCGCATCAGGCACCACCAGCCGTATGCGCTGAGATTACTGTTCCTGTTTTGGTTCATCACGGGTGGGATCGAAGATGGAAGGATATATTACTTAAGCCCGATAGCTGTGCACTGTGCAGGACCAATTAGCTGCACTAAAGTAGGAGTGGCCTTTTCGGACGCTCAGAACTGACACTCGGAGTTCAAAGCCTCCTGCAAGGCACAGATGACAGCATGAGTGCTTATCTCATGCAATTTGCAGCAGCAACAAATTCATGCTGTGGGCTGTCCTGTCAATTGAACAAGACATGGTATTCATCGTTGCGATGTATGATTGAGAAACACTATGAATAATACATAAATTATATACAACAACAATGCACCTCATGAAAATGTGATTGGCATGCATGCTTCAATAATAATAAACAAAAATCAAATGATATTTTATGATCCGATGCTATTTTATGGTGCACGCAGAGCAGCCTGTGTTTACCTGCCTGCATTTCTTATTCTTCCGAAATCCGAGTAGTGTCATCATTTGAACAGCGCTATCAGATATAAACAATAAATTTGTACCGAATGGTTCACTATCACATTCACCTACGAAACGCATTAATCGGTTCGGATTGCTCCCTGTATGCGTGTGCAAAAGAAGTAAAACCCATCTTTTGTCCTTGTCAATTTACTTCAACGCTTTTTACGGAAGGCACTGCCAATTTCAAATAGTTGTAACACCTTGAGCAGCAAAAAGCTCCTCGACAACATTTATTCGTCTGGTATCGACATAACATGGTGCGATGACCCTTGTTCGAGCCGCCACCAGTCGTCTAAACGCCGACCGTAGGCCATTGTGATTCTAGGCTGCTGATGTTGCCAAGTTGAATAGTTCTACGAGGATGCAGGTCAAATAAGATGAGCAGTCGCACATTCATTTGGAGACCACATTCATTCCGGCACTTGTTCTTGACCTAGTTTAGACAAAAGAAGAAAAAAACAGCATGAACTCTGCAGTCGTGGGATTCTCTGCTTGTTGATACACCATTATGTCAATGACATTTCTTCTTCGGTGTTCTTACTTCGCTAATGCAATTATTGTTTCCCGAACGTCCTCGGTTCTTCCGCGTCCGTTGGAGATGGTGCGGAAGCCGCAATGTTGCGGCCTCCGTTTCCGGTGACGGCCACCGTCGCCCATGCGGCCAGGGCGGGGGCGGGGGTGGCGCCGCACAGGCGTGGGTCTCGGGCCATCATTATGTGTTGAGCCAATTCCGCGCTGGCGCCGCAGGGATCGCGCCCCGTCTCAGACGCGGCAGACCGCTGACAACACGGCGCCACTGGTGCCGCCCCACACAGATCATCCCGACTCCGCCCCCGCCCCCGCCCCCGCCCCCGCCCCCGCCCCCGCCCCCGCCCCCGCCCCCGCCCCCGCCCCCGCCCCCGCCGCGCCGCGCGGGGTCCGATCGGCCGCCGGTCAGACGCTGGCTGCACGCACGAGCAGAGATGTGCGTGCTCGTGTGCGTGCGAGTGTGCCCGTTGATGCACGCAGGAGAGTGTTTGCGGAGGAAGAAGGCCTCGAGATCGCATTTCATACGGTGGTTGGCCTTTGAGAAGAGCTTCTAAGGGCACTCGTGGCGCCGTCGGCGTGCAGAGAAAATTGGGTCACTTCCGCAGTCCGCACGGCCGCAAACATTTGCGCGCTAGTCTTTCGACTCATGCGGTAGAGATCTCACTTATTGTATGTTGCAATTGAGAAAGATTATAGATTTAAAGAAGGTTTGTAAAGAAAACAGTTCACCTTGTCAAATGTCAATGGGGTTTTGTGTTGAGATAGCCAAGCTGTACTCCATGCTCTAAAATTGACTTGAGAAGCTTTCACATCTTCATAGAAACCCCTTAACCCTCGCCCTACGGGGGTCCTAAAACGACCCCCCTTGAGGTTTTTCCGGCATAACTTTTTAGACATGTGGCGCATCTTGCTGAAATTGTCATTAGCTAAGTATACAACAATTATACGTATGCTGTAAAAAAAAAAAATCATTGAAATTGGTTAAAAATTTGGCAAATAATGATGTTTTGATGACGTCATGTTGGTGGAAAAACGATAAATGTTTGAAAAATCGTAGAAAACAGAGTTTTGAAGCAAATTGGAAACGCAATTAATCATAGATCTAACATGTCACTTTCTTTAAAATAGCAATCTCGGATTTAAAACAAATGGGGTTTTGACCTCCAAAATGAACAAAAACTGACTTTTTAGGAAAAATCACCACAAAATCAAAATTTTCAAAGATGTAAAAAAACGGAATATATGTGAGATAACTAAGTAATACTCAAACCAAATTTCAAAGAAATATCTCTATTTTTGACTGAGTAATGGCTCCCTAAGTGTAAGAAATTCATGACGTCATTTTTTGTAATAACTTTTTGGACTTTTTTGACTAGATACGAATAAATAATTATCTTTTCTGTATTTCTGAGACAAAACTAGTCTAGGAACATGCCTTTTATTTATATTTATCAATTTATCATTTGGAGGTTTTCTGCCAGAGCAAAATCGCTGTTCTGGACGTGGTCGATCGAGGTTATTCACTTGACCTGGAAGGTCACTTGTTGACCCGAAACCTAAAAATTGCATACTGTTAGATTTCAAACATGACAGGCAACATGTTGGTTCTTACCGCGTTGCTCTATGTTGCTTGGTTTGGAAGTTAACAGGGGTGGGGTCTATTTAAGACCCCCGTAGGGCGAAGGTGAAAAAAGCTCCCGTAGGGCGAGGGTTAATTATTTAAAATTGGCTCACCGGAGTCCTAGAAGCCGGAACGAGTGGGCATCGTATCTCCCATCGCTGATTGGCTGATTTGTTGATCTACAAAAGCAACGATGACGTATTGCTTCGGGAATAATATTATAAACATTGAAATATATAGCGCTGGACAAGAACATGCTGCTTCGGTACCTTCTTCCCTTGATTGCACGAATGAACTTTGTGAGGTATATATCGTGATTGTTGCTAAAATCGTCTATAGAATACTTTTCTCAGCAATATTATTAGTGAAATTATACGTCACGTGCGTGCAGGTGACGTCACGATGACATTGCGTGCTTCTTAGCAACTGATTTCGCATTAAATCACTCCATTCAGATGAAAAAGCCTGAATTCGTACCAAATAGCTGACATTAAAATTTGTTTTTTCCGCGTCCTATATATTTGTTTTTATTTCTTCTATTTCTTCTCAGCCACATTGTTATGGCTTACTAGTAACATGATAATTCATTTCTAGCTTCTCTCAATCATTTCTGAGCTTTTTTAAAGGTGAACAGTTTCCTTTAAGGTATACAATATGATGCAATCCCGAAACTCTGGCTTCGGTGTTAATGCAATCGGAATTCACCACTAGCACAACCCAAATTGTAAATGAATTGGATTAAGTTGCAAAAGAACCAAATGACAAAACCGAAGCATGATAGACGCCGTTATAGTTTACCAGGAAACATCAGAATACGATGTGCTGCATCGTAGTGTTACGAAGTCCCATCCACTTCCGTTTTCGAAATTACGGAACACTTCGGAATATTGTGCTATCAAGTCTTTTAAATTGTATTGCATTTATATAAACGTAATTAATTAACCCTATTTGTAACAGGTTCTTGGCTACCCCTATTTGTAACAGGGGGCGGATCCCCCCCCCCCCCCCCCTCCGGAGATCTCGAGATCTATCCGCCCGATTTTCAAAAATAAAGCGGCATGCTATTCCTCTCACCACGATCTACTTTTCTAAAAAACAAAACGAAATTTTTGATAGGGGGGGGGGGGCAACAGGAGGGCAAAAACTACAAATTGTAGAGGTATTTGTGATCCAACACACCTGTCATGCTTATTAACCGATTTTAAAGAAACTAATGGGGATCGATAGATAATAAATTGGAAATTAATATATGGTGGTGACTTTTGAAAATTCAAAAATCATAGGCGTGTGCAGGTCACTCAATATGGGGGTGAAGTAAATGCGTAATAAATCCATTTTTTATAATATAAATGAAATGGTGTGTTATTGTAACATTAGGCAAAACAGTTATTAAACATATTTTGTTTTGCCATAGGCGGTACCAGATCAGCGCAAAAGGGAGGTAAAATAGGAAACAAATAGTAACCGCAGGTAAGTTGCTACCAGCACTATAAATAAGTTACTGATCGTAGATAATTTCTTTTGGAATGTTGTATTACATCATAGGCGTATCCAGGATCAGAACTGGGGAGGCTCAAGACCTTTTGATAGGTATGGTATCCGCTATTATGATACTAACTTGTCAACAGTGACTATTTCACCTACAACTTCAATTCACATTGCTTACCCCCTTTTTACCCTACTTGGACTCGCCTATTATCTTTTAATTGTTCTTAGAGTACCCTGTGGTGCATGTTTCATCCGAAAACTGCAGTATGTTATGTCATTGTAGGCACATGCATCTTATCATTGTTTCCTTGCAATAATATAACCCCCTTTCTTCCATTCCTGAGCGCGCCTCTGCAAAGAAACGACTTAATTTCCTCTCCTGGCCACATATGTGTATATATCATTATAAACTAACCGTCTATTGCGCCGTAATCGCTAGCATATCGTCATCACTATGTCATTCACCCCCTTTTCATATGCCTGAACACGCCCCTGCAACTCTATATGTAATAAATTATGCAAATAATGGAAGGAGGAGCTATCCTCTACATCTTGATAGCTATAAATGCTCCTTACATCGCTCTATTGGCTTCCCGCCAAGCATTGAATACTTCCTGGACCCCCCCCCCCTTTAGAAACCCCTGAAACCGCCTCTTCTGCCATGCAATTTGTATGATATTTCATTAACATCAACTAATTTTCACTTGTTGCAATCACCGTAAACTGATATAACTCCTTCATACTTGAAGCAGTTAGGAAGAAAACGTGAAGATCGCATTTCAGTATTATCGCCAAATGCCGCCGCAGGACCTTCCCAAAAACGTGCCCTGGAACCGCCTCTGTTCAGGGTAAGAATTTTTTTGATTCCATATGCGGAATTCAATTTTAGGAAAAGTTCCAAAATTTCATGGGTCTGGTCCTAGCTGTTCGGGAGATATCTGCGAAAAACATGAGGGGGGCGGAATCCCCCCCCCCCCCCCTGTTCCAAATAGGGTTAAATATTTCATTCCGCACTGGCCAATATGTTCGCAAGTTAATATGGCATAAATAGTTGCGGTGGATTGACTTCTCTCAAGGTGGTGTATTAAGTAATCGGTACCAAACAATGTTGACATATGAATATGTTTAGTAGGAACAGGAAGTGCACTTAAACCTATTCCCTGCGGGGGTTGGGGGCAGAATCTGCCCCCCCCCCCCCCCTGGTGGTTTTTTACTTGCAGCTTCTACTAAACTGTTAGGCCTAGCGTCTTGAAACTTGGTGACTTTTCCTAACTTTGAATGACGCGTGTTGTGTCAACATTTTGAGGAAAAAGCGGGCTAGCAGAGGCGGTACCAGGCTCCTGTTTTGGGGAGGGTTTTACGAATGCGGTTGTGCGGAGCATACTTCTCTCGTAGTTTGTGGTGCAATAAATGCGTCCGAAACATTTTCAATGCAATATGCATCATACATACTGGGATTATACAGGTTTGTTGGCAGAGGCGCACTCAGGTACAAAACAAATGGGAGGTGATATCATACCTCAAATTAGGTCCAACTTCAAATTAGTAGGATGATAAAAGTGTGACTCGAATGGTGCCCCCACGTTGTTTTCCTGGATCCGCCTATGCGCAATATAGTACATTTAACAAATTACAGCAAGTAATGCCCACATGTGACGTTCATGTCGTCCCAAACAATCACCAACAGCACACATTTGTTATCAGAAAATGCCCCCCCCCCCCCATTTTACATCCCCTGAATACGCCTATGATTTTTGATTTTGGAATTTATCTTTTAGTATATTGACGACAAGTACATTTGAAGCTAAAAAACGTTTGGGGTATGCAAATCGGTCAAACCACATGGCCGCAATGACCTTTCGAAAAACACCCAAAATTTTCGGATTTTTTGCCCTCTGGACCCCGATTTGTGAACAAAAAAATAATTTAGGACCCCTTAAAGGAAGATCTTGTCATGATGAATGGAATTTAGTGACCTGAAAACACCTATGATATTTGAATTTTCCAAAGTCACCGTCATATATCAATCACCAATTCAATCTCTATCGATCCCCATTAGTTGCGTTAAAATCGGTTGATAAACAAGACAGCTGTGTAGAATCACAAGTACCTCTAATACTTGTAGCTTTTGCCCCCCTGTTGCCCCCATATCAAATATTTCGATTTTTTTAGAAATGTAGATCGTGTTGAGGGGAATCAAACGCCGTTTGATTTGCGAAAATCGGACGGGTAGATCTCGAGATCTCGGGGGGGCGGAATCCCTCCCCTGTCACTAATAGGGGTAGCCAGGAGCCTGCCACTAATAGGGTTAACGTAATTTTGGCCGCGCGCAGGGAATAGGGTTAAATAATTATGCATCAACATAATGCAGGATCGGTTATTGCTTGGACGCTGTGTCGTTACCACAAACTTAATAAATACAATTTATTCCGTTTTTCTCATTCCTGCTTGTCGTTTATCAACGTATGCACGTTTTGCTTTTTGAATTCGTAGTCTTGAAAGAACAATTATTGAAGCTCTCTTGTCGCACAAAACAAATCTTATTATCTCGTGAAATGTGTCAATAAGCCATATCCAATTTAACCTATTTCATCTCAGCCATAGCCAGCGAGGTATTGTCCCTCCGGCAGGCCCGCAGGGATACAATTTTATTTCGGATACAGGCGCCGCAACTAATAAATCAAGCACATACAGTTTTGTCATTCCTATTCGTCGTTTATCAACGAACATGTTTCTTTTATCAAATCCTGGTCTTGAACATCAATCAATGGAGCTCTCTTGTCGCACAAAAAAGGCACCTAATCGACGGATGAAACGTACCCTTAAGCCGTATGTAATCTATGTATTAATCGCTTATCAAACAAGACAAAGGCGAAACCCACCTTCAGATAAGTGACTGTGCAATAAAACGGCAGACGAAATCAAGTTTTAACTCCAGTAGTTTATTTTGTGGTCAGTGGCTGGGTAAGTGTTCATCAATGGCGCATTGCGGAAAGGAGATTAATCATTTGACTTCATATGCAAATGAATCAACATCCATTGCGTCTTCAATGACGGAAGTGCATGGCTACGGCTTTAACACGTGTCCTAAGTTGTGTTGTGATGCATTTTGGATTGATCAGCTCACCAACGACTTTGACTCAGTACAAATGCAGACTTCGTATTACAATTTAACACATGCAAAAAGTCGACAACACAATGACCAGACAACTGATAATGATGTCCTAATCTGATTTGATTTCTTCAATTGCGAGACTAACTGCACGGTCTTGTGCAATGTTGTAGCGCACTTTCGTATTTTCAAGGCGTAAACGTCGCTTGTCGGATATAAAAGTGCTGACCACCTCAGCACCGGAGCCCCCTCAAACAGCTGATGTGGCATCAGACGGCTTTGGCTCAGCTGCGCAGTTATCATGGTGCATGGTGCAAAGCGCGCAATGCACAATCTGACTCCTGCCGCCTCCCGGTCAGCTGATCACCGTTGTCAGCTGCTGTTATCAGTCCTCTACTGCGCCCGGCGGCGGCGGCGGCGTGGCGGGACCAGTGCAGTGGGAGGGAGGGGGGGGGGGCATCTGGTCCGCTCTCAGACTGGGAGCGCTGGCCACCGCGCTGCACTTGAGGCTGTACTCCACGAGCGGCTGTCGCGGGCTGGCACCAGCCAACCGCACGGTATTCGCGCACCACGAGCCCTAGTGCTGGCTATTCGGGTAGAAAACAGAGCTGCTGATGACCGGTGCTGCTGGCCGTTCGGGTAGAAAACAAGCTGCTGATGACCGGTGCTGCTGGCCGTTCGGATAGAAAACAGAGCTGCTGATGACCGGTGCTGCTGGCCGTTCGGGTAGAAAACAGAGCTGCTGATGACCGGTGCTGCTGGCCGTTCGGATAGAAAACAGAGCTGCTGATGACCGGTGCTGCTGGCCGTTCGGGTAGAAAACAGAGCTGCTGATGACCGGTGCTGCTGGCCGTTCGGGTAGAAAACAGAGCTGCTGATGACCGGTGCTGCTGGCCGTTCGGATAGAAAACAGAGCTGCTGATGACCGGTGCTGCTGGCCGTTCGGGTAGAAAACAGAGCTGCTGATGACCGGTGCTGCTGGCCGTTCGGGTAGAAAACAGAGCTGCTGATGACCGGTGCTGCTGGCCGTTCGGATAGAAAACAGAGCTGCTGATGACCGGTGCTGCTGGCCGTTCGGGTAGAAAACAGAGCTGCTGATGACCGGTGCTGCTGGCCGTTCGGGTAGAAAACAGAGCTGCTGATGACCGGTGCTGCTGGCCGTTCGGATAGAAAACAGAGCTGCTGATGACCGGTGCTGCTGTCCGTTCGGATAGAAAACAACAACAGGAAGCGCCAACGGCCTTCCGCGCTGGCGACACAGTTTCTGTCTTAATTTAAGTTACATTTTTTACGCTGTTTTTGATCGCTGAAAAGCAAAAGCACCCTGAATCAATTACGGTGATATCGGAGAACATTTTGGTGCGAATGCTAGTATGAGCATTATTGAAGTTAATATTTGTTCGAGTTGGTAACCTATATTCATAATAAATCGAAAAAGAAAGGTAAAAAGCAAATATTGCTATGTATTCGCTTGAGCGACTTCCTTAGAGGTGTGTGGCTTCCTCATCAACTCTGATGAAGCTGCAGAGGGG
>JAXIVJ010019354.1:0-19915 GCA_036785665.1 Chirona hameri | reverse complement strand
CAGACAGACAGACAGACAGACAGACAGACAGACAGACAGACAGACAGACAGACAGACAGACAGACAGACAGACAGACAGACAGACAGACAGACAGACAGACAGACAGACAGACAGACAGACAGACAGACAGACAGACAGACAGACAGACAGACAGACAGACAGACAGACAGACAGACAGACAGACAGACAGACAGACAGACAGACAGACAGACAGACAGACAGACAGACAGACAGGACAGACAGACAGACAGACAGACAGACAGACAGACAGACAGACAGACAGACAGACAGACAGACAGACAGACAGACAGACAGACAGACAGACAGACAGACAGACAGACAGACAGACAGACAGACAGACAGACAGACAGACAGACAGACAGACAGACAGACAGACAGACAGACAGACAGACAGACAGACAGACAGACAGACAGACAGACAGACAGACAGACAGACAGACAGACAGACAGACAGACAGACAGACAGACAGACAGACAGACAGACAGACAGACAGACAGACAGACAGACAGACAGACAGACAGACAGACAGACAGACAGACAGACAGACAGACAGACAGACAGACAGACAGACAGACAGACAGACAGACAGACAGACAGACAGACAGACAGACAGACAGACAGACAGACAGACAGACAGACAGACAGACAGACAGACAGACAGACAGACAGACAGACAGACAGACAGACAGACAGACAGACAGACAGACAGACAGACAGACAGACAGACAGACAGACAGACAGACAGACAGACAGACAGACAGACAGACAGACAGACAGACAGACAGACAGACAGACAGACAGACACACACACACACACACACACACACACACACACACACACACACACACACACACACACACACACACACACACACACCACACACACACACACACACACACACACACACACACACACACACACACACACACACACACACACACACACACACACACACACACACACACACACACACACACACACACACACACACACACACACACACACACACACACACACACACACACACACACACACACACACACACACACACACACACACACACACACACACACACACACACACACACACACACACACACACACACACACACACACACACACACACACACACACACACACACACACACACACACACACACACACACACACACACACACACACACACACACACACACACACACACACACACACACACACACACACACACACACACACACACACACACACACACACACACACACACACACACACACACACACACACACACACACACACACACACACACACACACACACACACACACACACACACACACACACACACACACACACACACACACACACACACACACACACACACACACACACACACACACACACACACACACACACACACACACACACACACACACACACACACACACACACACACACACACACACACACACACACACACACACACACACACACACACACACACACACACACACACACACACACACACACACACACACACACACAACACACACACACACACACACACACACACACACACACACACACACACACACACACACACACACACACACACACACACACACACACACACACACACACACACACACACACACACACACACACACACACACACACACACACACACACACACACACACACACACACACACACCACACACACACACACACACACACACACACACACACACACACACACACACACACACACACACACACACACACACACACACACACACACACACACACACACACACCACACACACACACACACACACACACACCACACACACACACACACACACACACACACACACACACACACACACACACACACACACACACACACACACACACACACACACACACACACACACACACACACACACACACACACACACACACACACACACACACACACACACACACACACACACACACACACACACACACACACACACACACACACACACACACACACACACACACACACACACACACACACACACACACACACACACACACACACACACACACACACACACACACACACACACACACACACACACACACACACACACACACACACACACACACACACACACACACCACACAACACACACACACACACACACACACACACACACACACACACACACACACACACACACACACACACACACACACACACACACACACACACACACACACACACACACACACACACACACACACACACACACACACACACACACACACACACACACACACACACACACACACACACACACACACACACACACACACACACACACACACACACACACACACACACACACACACACACACACACACACACACACACACACACACACACACACACACACACACACACACACACACACACACACACACACACACACACACACACACACACACACACACACACACACACACACACACACCACACACACACACACACACACACACACACACACACACACACACACACACACACACACACACACACACACACACACACACACACACACACACACACACACACACACACACACACACACACACACACACACACACACACACACACACACACACACACACACACACACACACACACACACACACACACACACACACACACACAACACACACACACACACACACACACACACACACACACACACACACACACACACACACACACACACACACACACACACACACACACACACACACACACACACACACACACACACACACACACACACACACACACACACACACACACACACACACACACACACACACACACACACACACACACACACACACACACACACACACACACACACACACACACACACACACACACACACACACACACACACACACACACACACACACACACACACACACACACACACACACACACACACACACACACACACACACACACACACACACACACACACACACACACACACACACACACACACACACACACACACACACACACACACACACACACACCACACACACACACACACACACACACACACACACACACACACACACACACACACACACACACACACACACACACACACACACACACACACACACACACACACACACACACACACACACACACACACACACACACACACACACACACACACACACACACACACACACACACACACACACACACACACACACACACACACACACACACACACACACACACACACACACACACACACACACACACACACACACACACACACACGCCAGCCGCAAACAGCACACCCTCCGTGGCGGCAAGGCTGGGCCACTGACCCCGACGTCTCGGTCAGGCGGTCAGAGCAGGCCGTGCCGTGCCACCATCCTCCTCTCCTTGCAGCGTAGCTCAGTGAAATTCAGCCGCCAGCTCGGTGGTATATAGAGCAGAGAGTGAGCGTTACGTCTTGATATTGATGTATAGGTTATACCGCCAGCTCGGTGGTATATGGAGCAGAGAGTGAGCGTTACGTCTTGATATTGATGTACAGGTTATACCGCCAGCTCGGTGGTATATGGAGCAGAGAGTGAGCGTTACGTCTTGATATTGATGTATAGGTTATACCGCCAGCTCGGCGGTATATGGAGCAGAGAGTGAGCGTTACGTCTTGATATTGATGTATAGGTTATACCGCAGAGAGTGAGCGTTACGTCTTGATATTGATGTATAGGTTACAGTTATACACATCAATGCCAATTTTATATGCTTGTGAAATAAAATTGAACGCTCCATAAAACGTAATCTGTGCCAGTAGCATGCGTCCTGCGAGTGCGCACCTGCATCACTCAGACTTTCAGGAGACATCAAAGAAAGTCCCGTCAACTAAGCCCCGCCTCGCCGACAGACCAAACGTGGCAGTCCCCCACCTCCAACCCCCCCCCCCCCCCCACCTCCACCATACAGCGATATACCGTGACATCATGCTGCAACACTCCTCCCATCATGACACGCAAACGGCCAACCTGTACCTGCTGACACGTCAAAGCAAAGGAGAAAACGGCTACACCATTCAAGAAGCCAAACGGCCAACCTGTACCTGCTGACACGTCAAAGCAAAGGAGAAAACGGCTACACCATTCAAGAAGCCAAACGGCCAACCTGTACCTACTGGCACGTCAAAGCAAAGGAGAAAACGGCTACACCATTCAAGAAGCCAAACGGCCAACCTGTACCTACAGACACGCCAAAGCAAAGGAGAAAACAGCTACACCATTCAAGAAGCCAAACGGCCAACCTGTACCTACAGACACGTCAAAGCAAAGGAGAAAACGGCTACACCATTCAAGAAGCCAAACGGCCAACCTGTACCTACAGACACGTCAAAGCAAAGGAGAAAACGGCTACACCATTCAAGAAGCCAAACGGCCAACCTGTACCTACAGACACGTCAAAGCAAAGGAGAAAACGGCTACACCATTCAAGAAGCCAAACGGCCAACCTGTACCTACAGACACGTCAAAGCAAAGGAGAAAACGGCTACACCATTCAAGAAGCCAAACGGCCAACCTGTACCTACAGACACGTCAAAGCAAAGGAGAAAACGGCTACACCATTCAAGAAGCCAAACGGCCAACCTGTACCTACAGACACGTCAAAGCAAAGGAGAAAACGGCTACACCATTCAAGAAGCCAAACGGCCAACCTGTACCTACAGACACGTCAAAGCAAAGGAGAAAACGGCTACACCATTCAAGAAGCCAAACGGCCAACCTGTACCTACAGACACGTCAAAGCAAAGGAGAAAACGGCTACACCATTCAAGAAGCCAAACGGCCAACCTGTACCTACAGACACGTCAAAGCAAAGGAGAAAACGGCTACACCATTCAAGAAGCCAAACGGCCAACCTGTACCTACAGACACGTCAAAGCAAAGGAGAAAACGGCTACACCATTCAAGAAGCCAAACGGCCAACCTGTACCTACAGACACGTCAAAGCAAAGGAGAAAACGGCTACACCATTCAAGAAGCCAAACGGCCAACCTGTACCTACAGACACGTCAAAGCAAAGGAGAAAACGGCTACACCATTCAAGAAGCCAAACGGCCAACCTGTACCTACAGACACGTCAAAGCAAAGGAGAAAACGGCTACACCATTCAAGAAGCCAAACGGCCAACCTGTACCTACAGACACGTCAAAGCAAAGGAGAAAACGGCTACACCATTCAAGAAGCCAAACGGCCAACCTGTACCTACAGACACGCCAAAGCAAAGGAGAAAACGGCTACACCATTCAAGAAGCCAAACGGCCAACCTGTACCTACAGACACGTCAAAGCAAAGGAGAAAACGGCTACACCATTCAAGAAGCCAAACGGCCAACCTGTACCTACAGACACGCCAAAGCAAAGGAGAAAACGGCTACACCATTCAAGAAGCCAAACGGCCAACCTGTACCTACAGACACGTCAAAGCAAAGGAGAAAACGGCTACACCATTCAAGAAGCCAAACGGCCAACCTGTACCTACAGACACGTCAAAGCAAAGGAGAAAACGGCTACACCATTCAAGAAGCCAAACGGCCAACCTGTACCTACAGACACGTCAAAGCAAAGGAGAAAACGGCTACACCATTCAAGAAGCCAAACGGCCAACCTGTACCTACAGACACGTCAAAGCAAAGGAGAAAACGGCTACACCATTCAAGAAGCCAAACGGCCAACCTGTACCTACAGACACGTCAAAGCAAAGGAGAAAACGGCTACACCATTCAAGAAGCCAAACGGCCAACCTGTACCTACAGACACGTCAAAGCAAAGGAGAAAACGGCTACACCATTCAAGAAGCCAAACGGCCAACCTGTACCTACAGACACGTCAAAGCAAAGGAGAAAACGGCTACACCATTCAAGAAGCCAAACGGCCAATCTGTACCTACAGACACGTCAAAGCAAAGGAGAAAACGGCTACACCATTCAAGAAGCCAAACGGCCAACCTGTACCTACAGACACGTCAAAGCAAAGGAGAAAACGGCTACACCATTCAAGAAGCCAAACGGCCAACCTGTACCTACAGACACGTCAAAGCAAAGGAGAAAACGGCTACACCATTCAAGAAGCCAAACGGCCAACCTGTACCTACAGACACGTCAAAGCAAAGGAGAAAACGGCTACACCATTCAAGAAGCCAAACGGCCAACCTGTACCTACAGACACGTCAAAGCAAAGGAGAAAACGGCTACACCATTCAAGAAGCCAAACGGCCAACCTGTACCTACAGACACGTCAAAGCAAAGGAGAAAACGGCTACACCATTCAAGAAGCCAAACGGCCAACCTGTACCTACAGACACGTCAAAGCAAAGGAGAAAACGGCTACACCATTCAAGAAGCCAAACGGCCAACCTGTACCTACAGACACGTCAAAGCAAAGGAGAAAACGGCCACACCATTCAAGAAGCCAAACGGCCAACCTGTACCTACAGACACGCCAAAGCAAAGGAGAAAACGGCTACACCATTCAAGAAGCCAAACGGCCAATCTGTACCTACAGACACGTCAAAGCAAAGGAGAAAACGGCTACACCATTCAAGAAGCCAAACGGCCAACCTGTACCTACAGACACGCCAAAGCAAAGGAGAAAACGGCTACACCATTCAAGAAGCCAAACGGCCAACCTGTACCTACAGACACGTCAAAGCAAAGGAGAAAACGGCTACACCATTCAAGAAGCCAAACGGCCAACCTGTACCTACAGACACGTCAAAGCAAAGGAGAAAACGGCTACACCATTCAAGAAGCCAAACGGCCAACCTGTACCTACAGACACGTCAAAGCAAAGGAGAAAACGGCTACACCATTCAAGAAGCCAAACGGCCAACCTGTACCTACAGACACGTCAAAGCAAAGGAGAAAACGGCTACACCATTCAAGAAGCCAAACGGCCAACCTGTACCTACAGACACGTCAAAGCAAAGGAGAAAACGGCTACACCATTCAAGAAGCCAAACGGCCAACCTGTACCTACAGACACGTCAAAGCAAAGGAGAAAACGGCTACACCATTCAAGCTACGCTTCACCCTGCAACAGCGTCCAGCGACAGCTAGGAGCTATTCTGATCATTTGTCAGTTCGCACTTCACATTGCATGCATGCTTCGTCCAGTCTCAGGGTGCCTGTGTTGCAATTGTACGTTTAGCTCCTTCCTACCCAAACGTGCAAACAGCTTTGGAATTTTGATCATTTTCTGACTTTTTGGGTCCAAATAATTTTGCTCTCTTCATTTTTTGTTTGCTCTCTTTTCACTTGATCTTACCGACATTATAGTTCAAATCAAATTGCATTTTCCTCGCAAGGATTTAATATCTATTACAAATCACGAATTTGTACTTTCCCAGTAAAACAAAACAAAAATCCTTACAATGCAATTTTACTCTGCGGGACCAGATCATGAAACGAAAATCCAACACTGCGTGCAAAGCAACGTCATCTGGAGGGTCCGTCCACCCGAGAGTGGTCTTCATCTCGCCTTCGACCTGCATGTCACTCACGCCTCCCCCCACAGATCTCGCCTTCGACCTGCATGTCACTTACGCCTCCCCCACATATCTCGCCTTCGACCTGCATGCCACTCACGCCTCCCCCACATATCTCGCCTTCGACCTGCATGCACTCACGCCTCCCCCCACAGATCTCGCCTTCGACCTGCATGTCACTCACGCCTCCCCCCACAGATTTCGCCTTCGACCTGCATGTCACTCACGCCTCCCCCACATATCTCGCCTTCGACCTGCATGTCACTCACGCCTCCCCCCACAGATCTCGCCTTCGACCTGCATGTCACTCACTCCTCCCCCACAGATCTTGCCTTCGACCTGCATGTCACTCACGCCTCCCCCACAGATCTCGCCTCCGACCTGCATGTCACTCACGCCTCCCCCCACAGATCTCGCCTCCGACCTGCATGTCACTCACGCCTCCCCCCACAGATCTCGCCTCCGACCTGCATGTCACTCACGCCTCCCCCCACAGATCTCGCCTTCGACCTGCATGTCACTCACTCCTCCCCCCACAGATCTCGCCTTCGACCTGCATGTCACTCACGCCTCCCCCCACATATCTCGCCTTCGACCTGCATGCACTCACGCCTCCCCCACAGATCTCGCCTTCGACCTGCATGTCACTCACCCCTCCCCCCACAGATCTCGCCTTCGACCTGCATGCACTCACGCCTCCCCCCACAGATCTCGCCTTCGACCTGCATGTCACTTACGCCTCCCCCCACAGATCTCGCCTTCGACCTGCATGTCACTCACGCCTCCCCCACAGATCTCGCCTTCGACCTGCATGTCACTCACGCCTCCCCCACAGACAGTCTGGACGGTGCGGTGGCCGCCGCGAGCCGTCATTCTCGGCGGTCGCCTCCGGGCTTGTCTCACGAGGGTTCCGTTATGCCGTGCCTCGTTAGTGAAGTGAGACACGCACAGTCGCAGTCGCACAGACCTCGGGAGGGTGGCGTGCCAGCAAGACACGGTGGACACCGCTAAATGGACCCGGCTCTGTTTTTGACAGACCTCAAAACAACACACGGGACGGAAGGAGGCCCTGAGAAAAGCTATGGTGTGGAGCTTAGTTGATATCTGTTTAGCGAAGAGTTGAACGCTGTGTAGTCGATGGTCAGATCCCGCACAGCATGGGATGTTATCGCGATGCTTTATAAATGTGAATATATTGTACCAAAATTCCATTTTTGCTTGGGTGTCAGAGTGAAAAATTCGAGCAATAAAAGACCACGAGAGTGCAAAATTATGTAAAATGGTATAAAATTGATTTGTTTTTAATATGAAACCAGCAGTTTCGTTGAAATCATGTATTTTTAGTAAATATTTTTTGTCAGAATCAATATCAATTCATAATTTGGGAGTGGAAAAATCACTCCTAAAATGGGAGAGTGGCAAATTATTCACATTTGGGTGTCATTTCCTACCCAAATCAATAAATTTTGCGACACTGTGAATATAGGGTTAACAATTTGGAAGCCTCGGACGTTGCACACTCATAGACATTCATCCATGACTTTGGAGCAAGGCAACACAAAAGTGTTGATAACCATCTAAACTTAGGCGCACTTGTTTTCAAAATACCCCAAACTAATGTCATTAGTTTGACTATTCGCATCGGACTTCGGAGTAAAAACGTAAAATTTGAATTTCTCGCGATTTTTTTGTTGTATTCTTAATGCTACCCATGAGTATAAAAGTGTAGCTGAGTGGAAGTTTCAGTGAGTTACTAACTCGCTAAAAACTGCACTAGGTACACTGGGTAAAAACTGTATTAGGTCACCTAATAAAACTATCACGCCATTCACAAAAACAGCACTAAACACGTGCCAGTACTCTCCGATACCCCGTAATGACGTCATAGTGGCGACATACGTGGCCACCCACGATCCGTGTTTCTCCGTGTTCTCAGATAGGGTGGTATGCTATGACTGTGTCCGCCCCGTGGCCTGGTGTTCGTGGGACCGGCCACCGCCCTGTCCGGTTGGTGTATCGAGACCACCAGACTGCGTGCCAGACGGAACTCTCTAGTGAACTGAGCGTGCGCTCGCGCGCTTCTGTGCCGCTTAGAGACGCACACATACGTGCACGTGTCTATCGGCTGAGACTCCCGAGGTCGGGGCTGCGTGCCGGAACGACGACACGCGTGGAGGCGTGGTCTGCGATCTATACAGGCGTGCTGGCCTGTTTAAACGTGCCCGGGTCGGTAAGCGCAACTAGTCCCAACAGTCACCCATTTTAGCAGGGAAAACATGTGTGCATCATGACGATAGAAGTTATTGCGGTAGGGCTGCTTAAAGGGAGTGTGCCTACTCACATCGCTTAGTTGGGGTTATTGACACTGGTCTATAGAACACAATTTTCTGAATTGAGCCATTACTTAATTTCTCCAGATTCACCCTAGTTGCTGAGATATTCAAAGACTCCAAGGAATTTGCTTGGGAGCAAAAAGTTATCGGGTAGACTCCAGATGGCTTCCCACTACTAAAAGCACTGCAACTATCGATTACACTGCTAGCATATCGTTATCGCCGGCCAATAGCAATTCGAACAAACAGCTCGTGCGCGCTGATAGCAGCTGCCGAACAACAGAGCCTGGGCGGCCATCATGCTTGCATGCATCATGCTCGTCTTAGGTGCGTCGTTCACGTAACAATGTGTTACCTCTGATTACCTTCACCGTAGTGGGAATCGTTTTTTCGATATCGAAACGAAAAATAATCGAAAACAATATAAGTGAAAATTCAACTAAAGGGGCTCCAGATGTGAATTTCATCGTATCCAACCATCACAACAATAGCTACTTATTGTAGGAAAAATAATTTTGACAGTTCAAAACAGTAGGCACACTCCCTTTAATTCAGGAATCGATACCCATGTCATTATTATTTTGCATATACATAGGGAAAATAACGTTTGGACGGAAGGAAACGCATTGCTGCATAGACGTCAGACGAAACGGTGACGTCAAATGTGGAGACATCTTCCAGGCAAAGGAGCACAACCAATTATATTCGTGACGATAATACCATATGCTGCTGTGATAATATATAATGTACGGACAAGTGTGGCTTTATGCGTATTCCCCCACCCTCACCCACGTGCCTGCGTTCGCATTCGCACGCATGTCTATCATCATTATAATGGCATGACTAATTTATGATGAGGGGCGAGTGTGATGATCCGATAGCATTCGACAGTCTGAGTAGTCACCAACAAATATCGATCGTAATACCTACTAGTCACATCAATAACAAATCATTCCCACTTTGCATACGCAGCTGTTCGAATCCGAACAATATTTATTTTAGGTGAGTAGGAATTTAGATGTTCTAGGAATTTCGTATCTTTCAGCGACATTTTCAGTGTTTCGGCGTCAGTTCGGACCTATGACAAAGTTAAACATAGCAATTGTCATATGCAAGATAAAATAATATATTTTCTCTGAACTCAAGCGATCCTCGTAGCAGTTTTAGAAGAACACCTAGACTTTGTCCTTCAGAGGACAAAACGGACACAGGATAATAGGTGCTCCGCGTATGATAATAGGTGATAATATGATAATAGGTGCTCCGCGTATGATAATAGGTGATAATATGATAATAGGGGCTCCGCGTATGATAATAGGTGATAATATGATAATAGGTGCTCCGCGTATGATAATAGGTGATAATATGATAATAGGTGCTCCGCGTATGATAATAGGTGATAATATAATAATAGGTGTTCCGCGTATGATAATAGGTGATAATATGATAATAGGTGCTCCGCGTATGATCCTGAACCTGATCCTCAATACAGAGAAGGCCGCAAAACCTGATTCGGCGGAAAATACCTGCTCACGTTATAGGGTGGCATGCGGTGCGAATGAAGCAAGTGATACTGGGCACTGCGCAGTAGAATAGCCGGCGATTAAATCTGCTACAGCTTCTATTTGGGGTATATCCGACTGCAGCGCAGCGGCCTCGCACGTCGCAATTAATCGGAAGTAAGGAGGCATGATTTCCTGCACGCAGGAATTCGGCAATGTTTTCGGTATCAGAGCAGGAAAGAGTCCAGGTCAGAGTCGATTGAGAGTGGCCTGCGATAAGGCCGTTTCTGCCGCTGCACCGAACGATCAATTAAAAGCGGAAACGCCAACTGAACCGATCACAATCTCGCGATTATTTCAGAACTAGGTGACGCGGTGATACAAATTATCAACTATTTCCTATACTTCGACTGTGTGTTCACTTTATAATCTTATCCCAAAGGCTGGACCGTGGAGATTGGGACAAGGCAGCCGGCATACTATGTTTCCGCGGTGCCTCTGCGGTCATATATCTCCCAGCATAGCCCAACAACTCCACACCGAATCACAACACCGGAGTGTCCAGTCCAGCGGCTGCTGGCCGAGAGTCAATGTATTCCTCGCATTTGCATCTGTTTCCGATGTCATTCCGGATAGGCGGAACCTGATGTGTGCAGCAAAGGACAAAGGCTGTCGGCAATGTAAATAAGCACGTGACGTTGCTACAATGCGAGCTTTTGGTGGTGTCGTTGAACTAGTGACAATAGTGTAACTGCAACAGCTAAGCAACTAAGCCTATTCATTTGGCCTACTTCTAAACCGGGTGCACCAATAATATTCCAAAACACCATGCCAAACCCATACAATCGGTCACGTTTAGTTTTTTGAACGCGTGCACTGGAGGATCCAGGGGGCGGCAGGGGCAAAAGCGGAACCTGATGTGTGCCACGCTCGATGGGGGCGGCAATAGAAGTTAGCCCCCCCCCTTCCCGCTGAAACTGACGATGCAAAATGGGTACTGACTGCGAAAAATAACTTCTTGCGAATTAAAAAATAGTTTTTTTTCCTCATTCGTGTTTCCTCTATTTTGTAGCATTTGGTAGCAGGAGGGAAAGTGGCTCGTGCATATTTGGAAATGTCGAATATAAAATACAGACCCATCATACTAAGTAGACACAACTCAGCTAAAACTAAAGATATTGCTTTGAAATTCGGTTTGGGTATTGTCTATACTTCGTTCTTCAATATATATTACGGTTTTTGAATATGTTTGGAAATTTTGATTTTGTGGATTTTTGTATCCAGTTTTTTTTTGTCTCCATAAAATCATATCAAATATCAAATCATATGAAAAAGCCTGAATATATATTGGAGAACCAAGTATGGACGATGCCCAAACCAAATGTCAAAGCAATATCTTGAGTGTTGACTGACTTATGGCTCCCTAAGTATGATGGGTCTTGACTTTGTATTCGACATTTCCAAATATGCGTGGCGCGTCTGGCGCTATTTTCGATCTGGAGCGATTCCTACAACCAACGTAAGTTAAAAAAACGTCGCGTTTTGGCGCCAAAGTTTATAGCGCTGAATAGCGTGCGTGGAACGCATTTAGACAGTATTTGAGTTATTGTGACTGGGACTTGGATATCGTTGTTTCCCTTTTCCCTGTAAACATGTAGCCAAATAAAATTCACACTTTGTGAATGTGTAGGTAAAGTTAATATTTGTAATTGTCAAGGTTATTTTAAATTACTATAGCTTGGGATGGCTACTTTGGTCTCGGGTCATATCCAGACTCAAGTAATTTCAGGTACCAATTTTAAATCTGACACCCATTTTGCACCATGCTTAGGTACCTATCCCGGTGCATTTTATGGGTGCTATGAGTAGAGGTCTCACAATTTTAGCATTTCCAGCTAGTCAAGATCAGACTGAACATGGACTCAGCTACACAAATGTTTGAAAACGACAGAAGAGGTAAAATTGGGTTTGTCTGGTTTTTAGTTTTACCACTGGCGGATCCAGGGGGCATTAGGGGCAAATGTCCCCCACAGGAACATGGAAGGCATTCAATACAAGGATGTCCCCCGCGCCGCGTGTTCCTGCATTGGCTGTAAGAAGTGATTACCGAGCGGGCGCGAAGCGTCCGTGAGGTTTGTCGTCAACTTACTAGACAAATTTACATTTGACCCGGCCCGAACCGGCCCGACACGGCCGTACAGACGCTTTTCGGAAGCTAATAACTTTGAAGCCACTGCTCCGATCGAGATCGGGTTTTCACCATTGGATAGGACCATCAAATAAATTTTGTTTGTGTTATGGTGCGTTCTGATAGGGGTGGTACCACAGCACGTGGCACACGCAAACGTCGAAATAAACCAAATTATCCCAAATGATTATTTATCAAAAAATGCTTTATTGATCTAAGCATTCATTTATATGATGAAGCATGCAGTGCTCAGGACGTACTCCCTTTTGGCGGATTAGAGAGAGGAGATCATGAACAATTTAATACAACTTATTTTAGCTTTACCAGAGCGCGCCCGCTCGGTCATCGCACAAAAAGGCGTTTTACTGGTTATATAGACTTGATTACGAGCGAGCGCTTCGCGTTCGCTCGTCTTCCGTGGTATATGGGAAAAATCTTAATATGAGCGGCCCGGCCCGACCCGACTCGACCCGACTCGACCCGACCCGTGGCGACGCTTTTAAGAAGCTCATATCTCTGCAACCACACGTCCGATTGACAAGCGGACTTCTTTGCTGAGCAGCCTCATCCAACCTACCCTGTTTGAGACCGGTGCTGACTCATGTGGGTGACTACCACTGCGCATGGCGCGTGCCACGTGAGGAGTGTTGAAAAGTGCTTTCTCGCAAAAACTCTGCAACGACTGAGCTGATTGTGTTTAAATTTGGTGTGTGGTTAGGGACCACTCAGTCGCCTCCTTTTCACAAGTCAGGGGTGGGGTGCCTCTGCACGTGCACGCGTGCACACCCCTATTCTATATCTCAGGAACGGCTGAGCCGATTGTGTTCGAATTTAGTGTGTGGTTAGGGACCCCTCAACCGCCACTTTCCCACAAGTCAGGGGTGGGGTGACTGCACGTGCGCACGTGCACACCCCCATTCTATATCTCAGAAACGGGTGAGCCGATTGTATTCTAATTTGGTGTGTGGTTAGGGACCTCTCTGCCGCCACTTTCCCATAAGTCAGGGGTGGGGTGACTGCACGTGCGCACGTGCTCACAGCTCACCTTTTTTGTATCTCAGAAAACTACTTGCCCCATCGAGTTGAAATTCACCATACATTTCGTTCGCGCTCGCTCGTTCATCGCCGACTACGGCGCCTTACTGTTTAAAAAAAAAAATATTGCGTGCTGCAGCTGCACACTAAATCGCTTTGAGGACTCGCACTCCAAAATTTACAGCTTGAGGCCCCGACTTCGTCTAGGCCACAAACTGTTAATTTTGTCGCGCTCGTCCACAACGCTATATCGGTATGTAGCCTAATTTAAGAAATTTGGACACAAATCCAATATCAGGTTTCTCTTCCTTAGGGAAAAAATGAAAAATTCCCCTCCCCGGTCAAAAACTTTCGCTTTGAGGACCCGCCACCACTCCCCCCCCCCCCCCCGCTCAACGACTTTTCGCGCTGACGACCCGACTCCACCCCCCCCCCCCGTCAACAACTTTTCACTGATGAAGCGGAGCGAAATTTTAGCCCTCCCCCCTCTCATTCTCGAACCCTAGATCCGCCAGTGAACGCGCTAACTTCTAAAACTGAGCGCAAATAAAATTGAATGTCATTTCCAGATATTGCTAATGGCTCCGATCACCGCGCCCGGGAGTGATCCTTTTAAGCTGCTAACACACGACACATAAAGCTGAGTATAATCTAACTTCCCATAACATACC
This sequence comes from Chirona hameri, assembly GCA_036785665.1. Classification (NCBI taxonomy): domain Eukaryota; kingdom Metazoa; phylum Arthropoda; class Thecostraca; order Balanomorpha; family Balanidae; genus Chirona; species Chirona hameri. The sequence continues at coordinate 4,554 of JAXIVJ010019354.1, read as the reverse complement.
GAGGATTATAGCCATTTCACGTGAGTTTGCATGCACACAAATCCTAGACCTATTGGTCAAAATCGAAAATGAATTCTCAAAGAGCTCGCTACCAAGTTTGGTGTCGGCAATTCGATAAACTGTATTCCAAACATTTATTTGTCGTCACCAACGGCGTCCCGAGCATCCATACTCATCGTCCAGCATGCCACAACGATCACTCCGGCATACCCCGCAGAGCACGAGCTGCCACAACGATCACTCCTGCATACCCCGCCGAACACGAGTTGCAGCGAGCACACGAGTACATACCTCCAGGGGACGAGCTGCCGCCAGCGGCGGAGCACGTGGGTGATGACCTCCTTTACCATAGCGGTGCCGGTGACGAGGCCGGGGCCGCGCGCTACCGGGTCACACACCCACGAACACAAGTCACGAGCACGGAACGGGCACGGGCACGGGCACGGAACGGGCACGAGACACGAGCGGCGCACGTACGACGCACGGACGCGGGGTGAGCGACGGAGACCGGCGGCAGCCTCTGAGTGCCTGGGACACTCCGGAGGGTGGGTCCCTTGGTAAACAGCCGCGGCACCGTCGACAAGTCACACGGAGCCCGCTCGGCCGTCCAACCACCAGCCGCACACGCTGGAAGTGGCGACGTCTGGGCGAAGCGACGGCTGCCGGACCGCCGGACCGCTAGGTCGCCAGCCCAGTGCGCATGCGCGTCGGCCGCCGATCGTCGCCGTTACCGAGGGTGAGACCGAGACCTAGTTCGGCCAAGGCGAGACACCAATTATCGAGCAGTGGTCTCGGATTGGTCGCCGCTCGACCCCGCCGGCGGAGCCCGAGCGGTGGTTTTTCCCCTCTCAGACTTTCGCCATTGTCGAACAGGTGGTCATCGCAACTCTTCGGCCGCGGGGTAAATGCTCGGGTTAACGCAGGGGCGGATCCAGGGGGGGGGGGGGGGGGTAGGGGCTGAAGCCCCCTGCCTTAGAAAAGGGCGCCCTCGGGCACCTCAGTGCCGCGACGCCGTTCTTGCAAAGGATATGTCGGCGCCGTAACGTTCTCGGGAGGCCGCCAGGGCGCCCTTGCGTCTACCAACAGCATCGTAGCAGTTTTGGAAGGCGCCCTGGCAACTTCAGAAGACATCTTACCGCCCTCATAACGCATTATACCGCCCTCGGAAGGTACATTGTCGCCCTCGGATGACATCATACCGCCTTCAGAGCGCATTATGCCGCCCTCGGAAAGCATCACGCCACCCTCGGAAAACATCTCTTGTGCCCTCGGAAGAGATTTTGCCGCCCTCGCAAGTCAGAGTGCATTATGCTGACCTCGAAAAATGTCTTGCCGCCCTCGGAAGGCATCTTGCCACCCTCAGATCACATTATTCCGTCCTCAGAGCGCAATATGCCACCCTCGGAAGGCATCCTGCCGCCCTTAGGACGCATTATGCCGCTCCTGAAAGGCATCATGCGCCCTTGGTTACATCAATTGATGTGTCCGGCAAGCCAAACACAATGGTGAAAACCTCATTGCTCTACCTTGATTTTGTTAGGAGTTACGGAAGAAAACCACACGTAACCTCCGGGGTCACCTGAGTTGGCCTCGTAGAGGTCACATAAGAAAAATGTGAAATGAAACTTTGCATTTGGCACAATAATGGTGGATCTCGAGAAAACTGATCGAATGTAGCCATTTCCTATGAATTTATACGCGTTTTCATTTTTCTCCATTGACTTATAATGGGGAAGTCACGAAATCGACATGACCTTAGGTCACCATATACAAAATCTGAGATATACGAATTGTAGGTACTTATGACCTAATAATTTCTGTGAGTTTCAAACTGTTCGGTCAAACACTGCAATTTTGGTGCGACCACCAAGGGCGTAGGCAGGGGGGGCAAGGGGCCCACCTGGAGGCCAGGCGGGCCCCACTGGCGACCGAGCGAGAGCCCCTGGGGTCAAGGGCCCCAGTGTTTTTGATGGTGTCAGGCGCCCGCAAAACGCCTTACGTCGCATAAAAGAACGCCCAAGAACCGAAAAAAGTCGTAACATGAATAAATAACAGCACTTGCTTGTCTGTTAAAGGCATGTATATGTAAATGCGTAGAAAAGGGCCCCAGCCAGTGTGAATAGGGCTCTCTACCAGTGTTTAAAAGGCCCTACCGATCTGCAGCGGCCCCCTGTCGGTATTTAGAGGGCCCCTTCCGGTTGTAAAGGGCCCTCTGCCGGCCTTTATAGGGTCCTGCCGATCTGGAGAGGGTCTTTGCCGATCCGGAGAGGACCCTCTGTCGGTCTTTAGAGGGTCCTGCCGATCGTAGATCGCCCTGCCAATCTGTAGAGGGTCTCTGTCGGCATTTAGAGGGCCCTGCCGACCTGTAGAGGGCCCTCTTCCAGGCTTTCGAAGCCCTGTCAATCTGCAGAGTGTCCCAGACAATCTGTAGAGGGGCCTCTGTTGGCCTTTAGAGGGCCCTGCCGATATGTAGAGGGCCCTCTGCCCGCCTTTAGAGGGCCCTTCCAGCATGTAGAGGGCCAGCCGATCTGCAGAGGGCCCCCTGTCGGCATTTAGATGGCCCCTTCCGGTTGTAGAGGGCCCTCTGCCAGCCTTTATAGGGCCCTGCCAATCTGTGGAGGGTCCCTGCCGATCTGGAGAGGGCCCTCTGCCGGTCGTTGGAGGGCCCTGACTATCTGTAGATCGCCCTGCCAATATGCAGAGGGCCTCTTCTGACATTTAGAGGGCCCTGCCGACCTGTAGAGGGTCCTCTTCCAGCCTTTATGGGCCCTGTCGATCTGCAGAGTGCCCCAGCCAATCTATAGAGGGCCCTTTGCCGGCCTTTAGAGGGCCATGCCGGCATTTAGAGGGCCCTGTCGGCCTTTAGAGGGCCCCTGCTGGCCTTTAGAGGACCCTTTCGGCCTTAAGAAGGTCATGTCGGCCTTTATAGGGCCCTGCTGATCTGTAGATCGCCTTGCCAATCTGCAGAGGGCCTCTACCGGCATTTAGAGGGCCCTGCCCACTGCCCAGGCACCTAGCCAAGGGGGAGGGGGGGGGGGGGGGGCAGCGGGGGAGGCCGCCCCCTCCCCTGGAGGCTAGGAGGGCCTTTTTTCGTTGCGCGAGGGCCCTTTTCGGCGCGCTGCGCGCGCCGAAAAGGGCCAATGAGATCACGCGAAACGCGGTATCATGGGCTCTTCACCACGTGAAACGTGGTCTTTAGAGTTTAGAGCACTTTTGAGGCCCTTTAGAGCCACCGGGCCCTCTCTGAAAGACCAGAGGGCCCCTTGGACGTTCAAAAGAGCCCTGTGCATGTCGTCAGGGCGACACAGCGGCCAGCTAAGTCCCATGCCAGGTCATAAGGGCCCCTGAGCAGTTGGGGGGGGGGGGGGGCTGGACAGACCAGAGGGCCCCTGGGAAGTTAAAAGGGCCCCTGTGAATCTCAGAGAGGCTCCTGACCAGACCGAAAGGGTCCCTAGGTGGGTCAGAAGGGCCCCTGAACATGCCAAATGGGCCCCTAGTCAGCACGGAGGGGCCCCAGGGCAGATCGGAGGGCCCTCGGGCATGTCGCAAGGCGACAAAGCAGCCAGCGCAGTCCCTTGCCAGGTCGGAAGGGCCCCTTCGAAGGCTGGATGGCCCCTGGGAAGGCCAGGGGGCTCCTGTAAAGTTCAAAGGGCCCATGAACAGATCAGAGGGGCCCTTGACCAGACCAAAAGGACCCCTGAGCGGGTAAAAAGTGCCCCTGAACATGCCGAATTGGCCCCTAGCCAGCACGGAGGGGCCCCAGGGCAGGTCGGAGGGCCCCTTGAGCATGTCGGCAGGGCGACAAAGCAGCCAGCGCAGTCCGACCAGAAGAGTCGCTGGGCAGAGCGGAGGGGCTCCTGGGCAAATCAGAGGGGCCCCTGGCTAGACCGAAAGGGTCCTTGGGCCGGTCGGAAGGGCCCTTGAACATGCCGGATAAGTTCTTAGCCAGACTGGAGGGGCCCCTGGGCAGGTCGGAGGGGCCCTGAGCATGTCGGCAGGGCGACAAAACAGCCAGTGCAGTCCCTGGCCAGGTCGGAAGGACCTCTAAACAGGCCGGATGAGCCCCTTGACACACAACAGGGGTTTCTTGGAAGGTCAGAGGAGTCCCTGGTCAGACCGGAAGGGCCAAAAGCACGTAGACATCCCAGATGCAGATTAAATACAAAGAGGACTTACTTCACAACAACAATATTAAAAGCGGAGCTTTCGGGTATATTGTAACACCCTTCGTCAGGGTGTTACAATATAAGCGAAAGCTCCGATTTTAATTTGTCTTGTAGAGTAAGCCCTCTTTGTATTATATATATATATATATATATATATATATATATATATATATATATATATATATATATATATATATATATATATATATATATATATATATATATATATATATATATATATATATATATATATATATATATATATATATATATATATATATATATATACATATATACATATATACATATATACATATATACATATATACATATATACATATATACATATATACACATACACATACACATACACATACACATACACATA
>JAXIVJ010019353.1:0-17500 GCA_036785665.1 Chirona hameri | reverse complement strand
GGAGGTGGGGGTCATGTAACATGGCCTGGTGACCTGACCTGAAATGACTCGAAGTCAATAATTTCACACAATATGGGTAATTGATGCCCGAACACCTGTGCAAAAAACGGCGGCGCGCAGCGCCGCCGTTTTTCCACTATCCTTGAGAAACCTTAGGGAGGGGGCGTCTAAACGACCCCCCGCACGGCGCGGGATAAGTCAGTCAAGATAAAAAATAAAGATATCGCTTTGAAATTTGGTTTGGGTATCTTCCATATTTGTTTCTCTAATGCATATTCCGTTTTGTAATATCTTCAACAGAAAAATGTGGGAATTTTCCCGAAAAAAATATTTATTTGTATTTGGGGGGGTCGAAAATCCCAAATTTCAAAATTCCGAGATGGCCATTTTAACGAGAATGTCATTTCCTTCTTGTTTACGTTTTTGATTTGCAATATTCATCAAAACTCGATTTATACGGTTTTCAAACATGTATCGTTTTTCCACCAAACAAATGCATGACATGACGTCATGAAAATGCCATTATCTCCCAAAGTGCTGCATCAATTTCATTCATGTTTTTTTTTAGAAGACGTAGAATTGATGTTAGATAAAGTACTGTAAGTTTTACGTCAATATGTATCATAATTTGCAAGTTATTGAGAAAATACGGGAGGGGCAGATATTGCCCCTTCCCCAGCCGGCGCGGTTTAAGTGTAAGCTGCGTATTATGTGTATTAGCGCGGTTTCCGTCGTGCACTAAACTACTGCATGATATAGACGCAACATCTGGCCTATTCAACGGAAATGCCAGGGCTGTATTATCACGCTCGTAAAGAATCACGGCATTATACAAATGTGCTTCCATAAATTCGATAATTAGACCTAAATCATGAACCTTAGCCATACCAAATTTAAGGGAAGTACTTTTATATGGGTGCCCCGGTGCCCCCCCCCCCCCAATTCATCTTATATTAGTGATTGTGCCTGAAAACTTGTGTGGAAAGCATCTGGCATTCAGTAACTTAATTCACAGGAAATGTCAATGTCACGGCACGCTATGAGTACAAATGCTATGAGTTTTGAACATCCGTGCAACGTTGAGACTATAAATCAAACCATTCAGGGCCACTTGTTCAAGGACAACCTTCCTTTATTCGGGAAAGGTTTGAGAGAAGAAAAAAACATTTCAACAGATGCGCACCTGCCTCCAGATCGTGAATTTCTCTTCATGAAATATGTCATCCCAATTCCTAGCCATGATCAGTAGACCAATGAGCACACCGATGGTTACCACCAGTTGTGTTTAGGATCTGCAAAACGTCAGCGCAATAGTAATTATTGGCAAACTTCTGAGAAGTGGCGACTGTTCCCTAATTACTAAGCAATCAAGCAGCTGACTTGGAACCGAACTGGCCGTTCGCCGCTTCACTCTGCTGATCGAACGCACCTGCCTCACCTTTCTTCCTCACCTGCCTCACCTGTCTGCCTCTGTCCAATTGTGCTACGCGCTCAAAGCTGACACAATACACTGTATTGTTATTCCAGTACATGGCTCTGAACTTGAAGTATGTCCACAGCCCTAACACTCTTCAATCTTCTTTTTTTTCTTCTCGATTCTCAGCATTGTTCGATAGAACTGCGCCTGTTCGTGACCAGCACGCACTAAAGAGGATGAGATGGGCCGATCACCGTCGGTATTGTGATCCATTATTGTTTGATATTTTCTGGACCAATTATTTTTGATTGATATGAAATTGGCCATTGTGTAAAGCGCATGCCTAGCCCAAACGTCTCTCAGGATATTTAACAAAGGTAAACGCAGTCCGGCGTTCAGCATCCTGCCCACGAAGGTGCCGAAGACATTAAACTCGAGATCGAAGACATCGTCCACCGAGCTGAACTGTCTCTCACCACTTCTCCATCCCCTATCAATCCCCAGTGCCTGCAGTAAATGCTATATCGGCGCCGCTGTTTGGTCATCAAAGGTGTGTCTGCTCACTTATTTCGTAGCACGTCTTCTGAATGAGTGCACGGCGTGAACTGCATCTATCGGTCGTGACATCTTCCGATCGAGTCGCCGCGTTAAACGGGTGAGTAATCGCCCCGGCCGGTCGCGCCGGACCGGTGCGGTGAATCACAGCGATCGTGGCCACTGGCCGTCTCCGACCAATCGGCGCGGGTGGCTCGCACCGGCCCTGCCCGCGAGGGGACCACACACGGGGCCGGCTCCGGCGAGCCCGCTGCCGTGATGGCCACATCATCCGCGCCGAACACGACTCCCGGCCGCAACAACGGCCACTCGACAGCGGCGACAATCCGGCGCTCAGGCTCCGTCTCCGTGATGCCCCGAGGCTGTGTGTGAATGACTGAGGGCGGCTGAGAGCTGCCGGTGGTACACACAGCGGCGGCCTGCTGCGGAGGGTATGATCGCCCCTGATTGCCGTATAACTCAGCCGGCCAATCTCGGCGCCAGTCGTAAACGTAGTCACCGTGTCACGGTGGCTGGCCCACCGGGAGGCGGCCGGCCCGGGCGGGACCCGCCGCGCCGTGGTCCTCCCCAGCAGACCCGCCGTGATCACACCGTGCAGCGGGACAGGCGAGGGCCAGGGGGCGGCCCTGTCGCGCACGATCAGCCCACTGCACACTGCAGAGAATACCAGGAAAACACGTGAGGAAAGTCCACTGGGTGGCTCGGGGGAGTGGATGGAGAAAAAATAATACGCCAGGATTGCCAGAGTACCGTATCATGAAACTCTTACGACTGCACGATAACGCAGTAAAACGTGTGCGCGGCTTAGAGATTCGCCGGAGCCATTTGGGGGCTTAGCCACACAGGTGATTTAAATGCTGCCTCATCAGACACTCGCTTGTTCTGCGGTAATTTAGGACGTGCTTGCGTTAAATGCGAAGTACGCTAAAATTCCGTGTTAATCTATTGAGTTCCGTGCGCGATGGCTGTTAGAATTGAAGGCGTGCTGATTCGGGAGAGTGATTACTATGTGCATGTAATTGATGCGAATTCCGAGTAAAGCTAGAAATAGGTTTGTTCGATGCTAACATAAGATCCGGGATCACCTTTCCGTGAGGCCACACATAAATTCCACCTCTTTGTTGTCGATTGGCTAATGACGGATTACGTTATTGGTCTTGTGCCATGAATAGATTAGACAGTGCCGTACAGTCATAGCACTGGGCATCATTACCTGTTGTGCTGATGCTCGGCTTTAAACTCCCGCGTCACCACTGCTGTGCCACGGATCCATCTCCCAACCTTACAGGTGACTGGCAGAACACCCTTCACGGATCCATCTCCCAACCTTACAGGTGACTGGCAGTGCACCCCGTAGGGAACTTCGTCGCCCGCTCGAGTCAGTTTCCGAGCAGCCCCAATCCGTCGAATGGCAACGATGCAGTCACTGGAACCAGACGATGTTGAAACAAAGAAAATAGCCGCTCATCTCGTGAAGTTTCTGTCTCTGTCTCTGAATCTTTGTATTTTGTCTTGTATTGTATTTTATTCTGTGTTTTATTCCATACTTTGTATTGACTCGTGCTCATAACTGAGCCATCAGATGGAGACCATTCGAAATAAATTATGATGATGATGAAGACTCATAAGGGTGGCTGCAGAACTACAACAGTCAAAAACCCTTCAACTTAAGTTTTTCGAAAGCTTTCGATACAAAATGTATTTTTCCACTTCCTGAACTCAAATTGTACCACTACATACCTACCCCATTAATTGTATTCGCCTCCGTTTGACGCTGTTCACACAGCAGTGACCGAGCTCTGCGACCGGTGGCGTCCGGGCGTGATCAGACCTGGCACTCAGCCCGACAGCGCAGCCGGACCTGGGCCACACCGAGCCCGACAGTCCAGCCGGACCTGGGCCACACCGAGCTCGACAGTCCAGGCCATCTCGGTCATCTCACGACGCGCTCCTAAATCGTGTTCGGTGGTGCCCGCTCCTCCCCCGCCTCTCGGTTCTCCGTTCCCACGCTCTCCCGCTCCGCCGCGGTAGCACCGCGCATTGCGCGCCGCACAGCTGTAATGATAGGCATTTCAGAAGAACAGAAATGACGACATTTTCTGAAGTATCCGATCTCAGGCCTTAAAAAAGCAGACGCTTATTATCGATAGTCCTTGATTGTTCATATGGTGATCAGCAGTTTGGTGTTCGGTATAAGCAATTCATCCAGCCTCTATTTTCTTAGACTATACATTACATTATACAGCATGGCAACAGATATACATTATATGTAGCCATGCGGGATGAGGAGGGGTAAAATCTGTGTCATTCACCATTGAGGCCCGGGTCCGTGTGCGCCGTGACGGTGTGTGTCGTGCTCCTGTCACCGCCCTCTCCGGACCGACCTGTCCTTAGCGCGGGAGGGGCGGGCGGCGGCGAGGGGCCGGCCCAGAACTCGGGGGGCAGTCGGCCCGTAATGCGCAGTATTGTCACGCAATCGAAGGTGCCGGCCGACTGATTGATATCGCGGCGCGCCCGCCGCGCCGCGGGGCCGTGGGAGAGGTGCCGCGCCTCGCTCGCCGCCGCCGCTACCAGGCGCGCCGCGTATGTCGCCCGTGGCCGGATCCCGGCCAGGCGGCGGTGTGGCCGCCTACGTGCGGCGGTGGCGGTGGCTGGGCTGGCTGCTGGTTTGCCGTGCTGTCGGTTTCAGAGGTGCGTTTTTTTCGGACCGTCGACAGATGCACCGCAGTGTGGTTGGAGCTGCGCGGAGCTGCGGCGTGTGATTGGGTGACCAGCCGGTCACCGCATGTCACGACCTGCTGCCGGGCTGTCACCACGAGTCACCAGTGCAGTGGTCGCAACGACCGGCAGCAGGTCGTGCACACCAACCTCACGTATGGCGCAAAACACGTTTAAAAGTAAATTCAATCAAGCATAATGGGATGTTTGGTATATGTTCTTTGAAGTGTGGTACTAATCTACTAATTAAAACTATGCCTCAAGATTTTGCAAAATTGACAATTTACAAAAGAACGTATTTTATCGAGTCATACGGACCCGCTGCTTCACTAATCCCGCTGGAGAATAAGTAGCTGTCAGTTGTTGCCACGCTGAACATTCGTTAAAGGGATTATACGGGTTTCCGTCCTGAAAGGAAATGCACTCTTTTGCAGGTGTATGAGCTTTAAACACGTTGAAGACATATACCAGGGACCTCAATGTTCATTTAGTCCATTATTTCAGCAATGATCAGCGTTAAAACTTGGGCGTTTTTCGAGACTAGTATCAGATAACGAGTACTTGATCGGCACTACAGTCCACCACTTGTATCTTAAGATCAGTTTTAGGGTTTTGAATTATCTGCAAGTCCTACACTGGATCACAAGATGATTATGCAATTCAAAACTGACGGGACTTTGCATTACTACACACTGTTCGTTCAGGTGTTGTGGTTTGTTGTGGTTTTCTTATCTCTGGCATATAGCGTTGAGAATTTGGTGGTGGCGTATTAATTTTTTGCCATGAAAATTCATGAAAAATATCGAATTTTATGGGAAAACTAGGTAACTGCTGCTGTCGTTGGAACAAAACAAGTTTATTTTCTTTCAAATATTGCTATTTTACCGGAAATATGCCATAAGCGAGGTGTTTTTATTAGCATAAAAGAGATGACTGGCTCTGCCTCAGCCGGTCCTGCAGAAAGTACGCGGTGGCATCACCGCGCACTTTGGAGTGTCCTTACGTGCAGAAGAGGTCATTTCCAGAAAAATGTGGCTACCGTGGGACTTCTACCACCTTTATAAGTACGTTTTACTATGTAACTCAATTATTCTTGGGGGAAAAAAAACGTATAATCCCTTTAACTGGTTGGCTGTTGCGGTCAGTTTGCGGCCTGATGTGTCATCTGACACGGTCTGTCTGGCCGGTATTGTGGGGTGGCGCCAGTGGCCGGCCGGGGTGGCGGGCCGCAGCCGGGCTGGAGCGGCGCCTGGCTGGGTGCGAACAACGCGTCACCACCGGCCGCAGCCGCCGCCGCCGCCGCCACTGCTGCCTCCGCCTCCCGGCCGCCGGGGACGTGCCTCTGCCGGGGAACTGGAGCAGCACAGCAGCGGCCGCCGCTCTGTACCGCGGCCACCGGCCGGTCGGTAGCGGCGCTGGTGTTTACTGCCAGTTATCAACACTTGGTAATCAGACCCGAGGTCTGATGTCAACTTTAAACTGGCAATTTTATCTGCGCTGTGATAAACAGAAAAGCCGCGGTGTTTGGTTTCGGAACCTTCTTAAGAACACAGTCTGCATATTCGAAGGTTTCCTCTATCGACTGCAGAATAAGATGTCTCAATGCCTCTTGCCTCTGTTGTATGCGTCTGCACTCACCGCCTAATCGGATACTGACGAATGACCACTGGTCCGGTGTAACCCAGCACTTAGTGCGGTACACCCACTGCTGGGCCCACTCACGGCACGGCACCAGGAGGTGGACAAACGTGGTGTGTGGGTTGATGTGGCGCCCATTGGTGACGTCCCGATGCCCTCCCACGACACACTACAGCTGGCAGTCGGACCTCACAGGGATACTAACTAGATCGCGTCATCAGATGCCTCAACCCGCCGAAAGCTTGGCCGCTGTTCCAGCCTTCACATGCTCTCTCAAAAAGGCCGCCTCTCAAAAAGGCCGCCATTCAGCAAAACTGTTATCACCCGAGTTGAAAAACTGCCACTGTAGCGCAACAGGGTCCAAACTTTACCCCAGCTGATATGATATTAATCATGAACCACTCGGCTAGCTGGCCTGCTGGCCTGCGAGTCGCTTGACTTATGTCTATGCGTAATCAGCATTCAATATACGATCCATGTGCCGTAAGTAGTTATTAAATTGGGTAATGGAGATCCTATAGTGTCGCCCTACTCCAATGTCAATTGGTACCGTGAATAGGTTCTCATTTGTGTATTATTTTTCAACTCCAGTTCGTATGTAAGACCCGCCCGAATAATGTGATCACCAAGCTGCGCGGCTTGCGGTGGTACATTTGTTGCAACTTGCACATCGCATACATGTATAAAGCCAAGGCCCTATAAGAAGGTAGAGTCATCCGGCGATTTGACCGAATCCGACTCGGGTGGTGACGTCATCTGGACGTAGAATCCCCTATACAAATCAATGATAACTCGCAATTTTTGAAAAAATATATAGATAATTCTACCGAGCCGATTTACAAACAATAAACTCTGAAAGAAAGACCGATTAAAGGTCTCTAACATATCTAAATAACATTTTGCTCCTAAGTCACTTTTATTTTGACAGCGAAGGGGCAGAAATTGTACTCCTTCGCTAATGTTAAAAGGCCATATATAAGCCGCGCCACAAATGTCGGTGCGTCAAAAAATCGCATATATGACGTCACGCCCAAGAAAGAACTACGTATGTCACGGTTTTTGGTTGATTGACATACGTGTTTTTGTATTGCATAGCAAAAAGCAAATTGAGCCTATGGCGGCTGAAGGGATGACAACCCCCTGTATAAAGCACGCAGACGTGCGACATAGTCGAAAACCATGTAAACTCTAAATTCTGAGCTTGCACGGCGATAAGTCAGCCGTCAATTTATGCGAAATACGATGTCCTTGACCCGCTGTGGCCACCTTGGCAAGCTCTCCACGTCTCTTATGGGCGCTACTGACGCTATACATTTGTACAATGAACAGGCTGGGGCCATCATGTGCTGTCACAATTCCACCTGTTTCAGGCGCCTGCTCGGCGGATTGGAAAATATGTCACGGATTGGGCGTGGCCCGGGCGCCACAAAGCCTACTTTACTATCGTTTTAGAGCGCTGAACTCATTTATTGTATCGTTACTTAGGCATGATGCACGGAATATCTCGATAACGTCCGTTTCGATCTTGTTTTAGCGCCGATTGCCGCCCCGCCCAATTACGTGAGGGCGTGCTCCATGGGCTCGTCGCGGGATTTACTTGCGGAGTTTCCACTGGCGCCGCTCTATGAAACTACAAACTAGTCCCAACGAGCTCGTCATGGACCGCTTCAGTGACATCAAGGAACTATATCGAGCAGGGCAGAACTGAGCCGGTGACACCCTTTGATCCCACCGGAGGCACAGCGGCGAGGAGGACTCAGCAGTCAGCTCAGCTGACCCAACAACGCACTCCTCTACGCACCCGAGCCGCTTTCGGGCCGCGCACCGCCGCCGTTTGGCCACAGCCACTTGACGACAACCCCTTGCCGGGCGAACCAGCGGCGGCGCGCTCAGCGACAGGGGTTCGGTGGGGGGTTTTTGTCGCCGCCGCGCCGGCCGCCGTCTCTAGGTTTTGCGCCGCCCCACCGGCAGATGGGTAGGCGCCGTCCACCTGCGCGAGGGCGCGTGTCGCCGACAGGCGGGGCGTGCTGTCTCGGCCCCTGAGTGGGTGGTCGCGCCGCGCACATGTCACGGTGAGGGAGTGAGAGATCGGCACATGGGCAGCGACGGGGGCCGGAGGTGCTGACAGCCAGTGTAACGGCGCGTTTAAAAATAAACGCGCGATGACCGGTGATACGGCGGCGGTTGAGTTATTAGGTACCTGATGATATGTGTTAGAGTTGGCGCCTAGAGTCAAGCTCCCCAGCTTTTGCGCCAGCTCTACCTTATGTATACCATATAAATATGTTATAAAACAATAAACATGTTGATGATGATGAAACGGAGCGGTGCCCGGAAAAACTGGTCACATGCCGGACACACACTGGTTTGATTCGACCGGACTCCTACTCGGACCTGCTGCGTGACCCAGTGTCTTGCCGTGACCCGAACGGGCCTCAGCCAGCCCTGCTGCTGTGAAACATCGCTGCGATAATTTAGAAGCACTGCGATGAGGTTGTAAAAATAAACGCTGAAAAAGCAATACAACGACTTTTTGTGAGAAGAGACACGTCAGCCAAAAATTAAAGTGGCGCAATTTTATGCTCATCGTTTGTGTTCCAGAGACATCGTGTTCCATCATCGTGTTCCAGAGAAATGTGGTTGCGTTGTGCGAATCAGCATTTCTTCGGAAAGTCCGTTCCACACGGCACATTTCTGAACAAATGCTATTCCGCACGACTCGTTCTGAATAAATTATGTTCCACGCTACAAAAATATGACGGAATGCTTAACATTATACTTCTTATCATTGGAATAGTCTCCGGCACCATGTAGCGTCTTAGCTCTACTGCACAGTCACGAATGAGGATAGCACAGCTAGAGACACACAGAGCCCGCGGCCGTCAAGATGAAGGATCGACGACACAGTCTTACAAACCACGGAATGTGTTGAATGTTTGCTTCGGAACACACCACGTAACGTTATGTATCTATCAAAATACCCAGCACCTGCAGTGTCGGAAGCTTTCATTATGAATATTCATTTTACGTCCTGTTTTTAAAGTATTAACTCAAAAGTTATTAAACGGATGGAGCACGTTTTCGCTGTTTCTGTCTGCCGACAAGGCCGCCTGAGAGCAGCTCTGTTGCCGCTGAAGCGCGGGCCGACCTCTGAATCACCGTGGCTGTCCGCCAGATGTCCACTGACCAGTGACTGCATGTACGGCCTGTCCCGCGCCCTGCACAGTCTGCAGTGTGGCGGCCCGCCGTGTTGACAGGCGTGACGTGTGACGGATGATCGGTGACCGGCCGACACAGGACGCCGCCGCCGGGAACAGTGACGGGGAGTGACGCGGATGTGCTCTCAGTTCACAGTGCACACACACACACACGCCGGCGGCTGTCCTACTTCGGTCGCCGCTCAAAATCTGCTATCGCGCCGCCATATTCATGACCTGCCAGCGGGGCGGCGTTCATGCGCCAAGTCCATTGTATCCAAGTGCTATCTGAATGCCGTCTGGGCGGCGTGCAGACACCTGGCTGAAATTCCACCCTTTCTTGGCGGCGGCGATGATCGTCTATATCTCCCATACTGAGGCGCTCGGGTATCGCCCGTGTGCACACTGAGGTCATCGGTTAGCACGTTCAACCGACACTCAGACGCTCATTTCCATGCCGGTGTGCCGGCGCCTCTCTCTCCCGCCGCTCACTCCAACAGGAGGAAAGGTCCGCCGTGACCTAACCTTTCCTCATTGGCATTCTGGAAGCCTTCGATCGAGGATATTTTCACGTTCTTTTAACGGCGCTATAAACTGATTCCGTCATGGGGCGTCCGGCTAATAGCTGCTCCCAAGTGGCCGCCGTCGGCCGAGGTACTGTCGGAGTCGCAGGGTCACATATCAGCTGGCACGCTCCCCGGCTGAGGAGGGTGGCGTCACCGAACTCCGGCCGCGTGGACACAGCGGTCACGTGCCACCAGACATGCTGGAGGTACCGACGGAGGACGGGGTCACGTGCCACCATGCACGCTCCACCGAGCTGGAGACACGGACGGAGGGTGTCGGTAAGACTCCTCACCAGACACGCTTTTCGCTGGGCTTACTTTCGTAAAGTTGAAGCATTCTACTCGCACAAATCATTGAATTGGTGCTATGCACAGATTTTCGTACTGGAAAGAAATCGCTGCCTGTAAGTTCGAGGACTTTCACTGGAGTCACTTCATGCTTTGGAATGCATAAGTACAAAGGTTCGTAGTAAAGGTAATTCTGTCTCGGGGCAGGTACTTCTGAGCTGGCACGAGACAGCAGGCACATGCGGCTGTAATCTGTGTTGATAGCCTGTGTCAGTCACAAACCATGAAGCACGTTCCGTCTACGCCGGAGAGTGACGATACACGGCACGTGTCGCCGCAAGACCCCCTGATTGTTCGGCTCTGACCCCCTGACCTCACGCTACACCCGTTCTATGTCGTCGCCTTCCAGCCTCAGGTAACATCTCTGGAAAATTGGGGGAACAGATCGACAATAAGTGTGCTTCAAGAGAAACTGGGCCATTTGCCCGGAGATCAATTTCGTTCCGAAATAACGTATCCGTTTTCGTTCCCTAATAACCAATCTGAAACAGCATGTGTTGTCCACTGTATGAGTGTGTGCTGATTATATTGCCCAGACGATAGATCAGGCAGCACAACTGGCACTCGATGAATCATATCTGCTGGTGAACACAGGTGCTCACTGTTCAGCCATGCCCTTTACACTGACGGACGGCGAATAAAGGGCGACCTGCCCCGCAATCGGCGGACAGGACGATATTCATCAACATTGACATCACTCTGCACTCACGTATTCCGGTCTGTGAGATTGCCATTCTAATATTGATGCGTTCATATCAGGCTGTTTGCGAAAGGTTCTCCCAACAACAAGAAGTGGCAGCTCTCTGGCGCCGGTGTCGGACGGAAACCCGTAGAAAACAGCGGGGTGAGGGTCCTCTGACACAGTCTGACCTGAGACTGCGTCTGACAGATCATACGTAGAAGAGAGGGTGGCAGGTCTGGAGCGCAGGGTGGCGGGTCTGGAGCGCGGGGTGGCGGGTCTGGAGCGCAGGGTGGCGGGTCTGGAGCGCGGGGTGGCGGGTCTGGAGCGCAGGGTGGCGGGTCTGGAGCGCAGGGTGGCGGGTCTGCAGCGCAGGGTGGCGGGTCTGGAGCGCAGGGTGGCGGGTCTGGAGCGCAGGGTGGCGGGTCTGGAGCGCGGGGTGGCGGGTCTGGAGCGCAGGGTGGCGGGTCTGGAGCGCAGGGTGACGGGTCTGGAGCGCAGGGTGGCGGGTCTGGAGCGCAGGGTGGCGGGTCTGGAGCGCAGGGTGGCGGAGTTGTGGTGGGTCGGTATCGGACGGATGATACATAGAAGTCAGTAGCGGGGTGGCGGGTCTGGAGTGACGGCTGAACAATGGGCCGCGTCCGTAAACTGACGGGTGGATGGACGGCCAGATGGTCAGCTGAAGACGTCGTGACAACTGCAGCTGGAAGCCGGCCAGAGGACCAGCGAACTGGCACGATGGCTGCTGAGCTCAGACACAATCCCTGGGTAGTCTGTGGAGGGCGAACCGATAAACCAATCGGTAGTTTTGTAATAAATCTTACAAAAAACAATGCCCACTTTTTGCAACGAAATCTCCCAGGTCCGTAGTTCTAGAAACTTTAAATACCTCTCTTCTTTTAACACTTCTTCAGCACACTGCTTCTCGTAGCGTGAAATACAGTTTCTGAACTTCGTAGCAAGTTGTCCCCATCATTTCGCCTCGGCAGTGGCGGCCCTCGGCGACAGGGACGGACGGGACACGTGCTGCTGACAGTGTTCGCGTGTGAGCTCGGAACACTGGGTCGGAACTCCGATCCGGCTGGCGTGTCCCAGGTCACGGCGAGCGACGGCAGGTTGACCTGCCATAGCGACGCTGGCCCCTGCTGAACGTGGGAGGTGATGGGCGGTTTGGCGTGAACCGCCGGAACCAACGTGGACGGCATGCTTGTTAGCTTCTGAATTGATTACCCATGTCAAGCCACAGATAACATCAGTCCAGTGTCCTAGCATTGGGAAATTTGGGTGGAAAACGACACCCTATGGATACTATTTTTCCACTCTTTTTCTTGAGTTTTACTGTGAATTTTCCACTCCTTATTTTAAAATGTATTGGATAATTGGAACTCTGATACTGATTTATTGATGTAATGATATAGGGACAGTCTGTGGAGGGAAAGACAGGTAAGAATTGACATAGGAAATAACGAATTCAGGTGAGCGGGTAATTGGGTATTGATAAAGCCGAGCACATATGTTTTTTGCTTCAATTTTCCACTCTTTATGCTTATTTTTAGCCCAAATTGTTCACTCAGCACCACAGCTCCAAAACAATCCTAGGACCCTGAACATCACTAGTCACCATTCATGCAATTCACGGGGAGACCAGATGTCATTTAATCGATCTTGGACTGCTATTTTTATCAGCATCATGTGCCTGGCCTGTACCGCGTTTTGTCTCTATTTTGGCGCAAAGTTGGACCATGCATCGACGGACTGATCGTAATGTAATGCAACGTAAATATTGAGTAGGGCTTGAATACTGACTTCTTATCCGCTTTACCTATACTCACAACCGTTACCTGCCTCGCCCGACCTACAACAGACCACTACTGCCTTGCCTCTGCACTGTGTCACCCGTTCCAGAGCGACACTCACACGTGTCCGCTGGACATGGTTGCCATCCCGCCCACACTCCAGCTCCACCTCAGGACGGCTTCCGGGCGGCGGCCAGCGCCATCCCTCCCACACTCCAGCTCCACCTCAGGACGGCTTCCGGGCGGCGGCCAGCGCCATCCCGCCCACACTCCAGCTCCACCTCAGGACGGCTTCCGGGCGGCGGACAGCGCCATCCCGCCCACACTCCAGCTCCACCTCAGGACGGCTTCCGGGCGGCGGCCAGCTGGGCTTACATCCGTTCCGGCGCGACACGTCGCCTGTCCTCAGCCACATCCGCCCCCGCCGCGCCCCCGCCGCGCCCCCGCCCCCGCCCCCGCCGCCGTCACGGAGCGGTGTTTATTGAATCCGGACCCGCCGCTCCGCTCGGCCGCTATGCGAACAATGCCCGGCCGTCGCTGCCCGTGATTTTGTAGTGACGACTCTATCGCCGACCGTGGTTCCTCAGGCGGCGGGGCGGGGGCGGGGGCGGGGGCGGGGGCGGCCGGTGATTGTGGAAGGGCCACGCAGAGCGGTGGATTTTCCAGGTAACCTTTGACCTCAGCTCAGCCGCTGTCGGTCGCCTGAACTCGGCTTTGACGGACCGGCAGACCTGCACGACTCGATTCGAGTTGTTTCTTTAGTGCGTGGCGACCTTTTGTAGCGAGTTGACTCGCCTGAGACTCAGAATACCTCTCTCGGCGAGGCGGCGGTGGCTCGACGTCGCCCGTCGCGCCACCTCAGTCTCGCCGGCTCGGTTGGAAAGCTTTGCGTTGTTGACTCGGACATAAGTTGGTCGTTCTCGCGCCACGTACGACCTTATCCTCGGCGGGCGGCCATTTGACCGGCGCCGACGGCCCGTCTAATGCCCGCCGCAGCAGTTTCGTTATTGATCAGATTTACCTCGGCACACGTCTAATTGCACGGCGTTCCATCGGTGCGGCCATTACGGGCTAAATCGGCCGTTAGTGGGCGTTAGTCGGCGCCGACTATTGGACTCGGAGTTTCGGCCCGGCCCGGCCCGGCCACCTCTCGCCCCACGGAGTAGAACTCTCCACGGGAGTCCCATTTCATAATGGGAGAGAGGCAATGAGTGGAAATGGTGAGAAAAAAATGGGCAAAATAATGGGCGAGATTGGAAATAGAGCATGGTCTGGCAACA
Organism: Chirona hameri; assembly: GCA_036785665.1. Classification (NCBI taxonomy): domain Eukaryota; kingdom Metazoa; phylum Arthropoda; class Thecostraca; order Balanomorpha; family Balanidae; genus Chirona; species Chirona hameri. The sequence continues at coordinate 3,306 of JAXIVJ010019353.1, read as the reverse complement.
TTTCGCAAAATGCATATATTTAATATTAACATCGTAGAGACATTTATGAAAGACAAGTAGAATACTTTAAAATATAAACGAGTGGAACAGAGATCTATTTGCCAAAATATGACGCTGGGCCGGTGTGATTTGGGGAACATTGACACGAAATGAATTGCAAACATTTGCCCCGTGAAGTGTTCACCACACAACGATTGTCTAAACTAAACGATAGCCGCCAATCAGCAAGACGAAGCCCCAGTCCGTGACTCGGTACCCCATCGTTAGCTCAACAGATCCCCGCGCGCGGGCCGCAAAGGCGCGTCAATCTCGTGGCCCGTGAGCCGCCGTCAGCCTCAGCCGTGTACTGCAGCAGCGGGCAGGACGGAGACCATGCCAGCCATGCCGGCATGCATGCGGCATGTCGTGCTGGCGTGCCGCCGAGTCTCGCTGTTGCACAACACCGCCAGCACGGGACGACGAGATAAATGCGCGCGGCAGAAAAGTGTTTTAATACCCGTAATAAAGCAGCGATTAGCTGGCCTAATGGCGAGCCTGTCACGACATCAGAACAATTATTTGCAGGTAAGCGCTCCTCTCGCCCGCCGTTCGGAACGGCCGCTGTCGTGATTGCAGCTGTTTGTCAAAGCTCGGAGCGTGTCCGATCGCAGCCTCCCGTCGAGAAACGGACCGCCGGGCCGCGGCGAGCACCCCTGACAGGGCGGGACTGTGGGGCGTGGGTCGGAGGCTCTCGGGATGAGTCAGCAGGCGCCCCCGCTGGGTCCGGCGCGGCGTGACGGCTCCCCACCGCTGCTGCGCCGCCGCGTCGTGGCCGTGACCATACGGAGACGGAGTATGTATTATTGAGATCCGCCTGATCGGACGGCGACCATCGAACAGCGCGCCGCGCATGGCCCGGCGCCCGGCGCCTATTGATTCACGACGCGGCCGTGACAGCACCGTCGCCCGCGACGCGACACCTCGGCGCCGGCGGTGACACGCTGACCCCCTGATCGACCCCGTTCGTCGCGAGGGCGGTGTCCGGGGCACGGGGGCCCTGGCTGTGTCCAGGTGACCTGTGTCGCCGCTCAATGTCATTTGTCGCGCCGACCCGATCGACACGGCTGACAGTCCAAATGGGTCATGGACACTGGATATCCCATCTCTGGCGACCCAGCAAGGAATGCATGACCTCAAGGCGGGATCGGGTGCCCGAAGGCCTGAGAAAGATGGCGAATGTGCTGTCACAAAACGTACTCCGCTCCTGTCTTCAACAACTTCTCGCTCAGCGGCTGTGGCACCATTTTAATAACGCAAATTGCGAATAATGAACCACTTTATCAAGCCCTTGTCAGCCGAACAAGGGGCATTACTTTCATGCTGTATTATTACTCTGATTGCTGTATGACAGCCGCAAATGGTACTGATGAAAAAGCTGTCGATAAGTGCTGGGAAACACACCTGAGAGAAGGGTGTGCGAGACAATTCAACACTCACACGCCACACACCGTTTGTCCTCCCGTGCTATGACTGACGCATCTGCTCCGTCTCTTCTACCACTCATGAATCGCCTCTTCCCCACGCTTGACGCAGTCACCACGCCCCGTCACGTCACCACCGTGACGCCGGGTGACGTGTGCCGCTGCCTGTGTCTGGGGTCCGTCTCTGGGCGGAGCAGGGATGGGATCTCCCGGCGGCGGCGGTGTGGAGGGTCCGGCGGAACCCGTCTGCGCACATCAGTGGTCAGTGGCGGCGGCTGGAACCTCAGCACATGGCGCCTTCATCCGGTGTGGCAACCCGGCTGTGGTACTGGTGACATAGGCCCACGTCATGACACGGGTGTTATGGCGGATCCTGGTGGCCCAGACAAGGACCACCGTGACAGCCAACCACTCAGGACTACAGTGAGGACCAAGCGGTAGTGACTGCATGCAGCGAAACATTTGAATACAATGATAGGCTTCTTGATGTTACTGTAAAGTGTGCATGGGTACCACCTCGTGTTATTCTAAAGATCATACAACCAGACAGGCCGACGCTTTGCTTATTGCTTTATGCTTTATGCTTTATGCTTTATGCTTTATGCTTTATGCTTTATGCTTTATGCTTTATGCTTTATGCTTTATGCTTTATGCTTTATGTTTTATGCGACATGCTCTTCCCTCAAGAGCATGTCGCTGTTTATCAGATTAAAAAGCTGAACCAGGCTCCCGAAACATTGCAGTCACAAGTCACAACTAGCAACACTGCAAATGTAGCGACCCACATCCCGGCAACAAAGCTCTTCCGCGCTATTGCACTCTAACCGGAAACGTTGCGTCACCTTCCGGCGCGCTGCGACCACCTATACTTGGGACGACATCCTTCCGGGTCCTTCCTCCTCTCCTCTCGAGCCCCAGGCCAGCCAGCCGGCCGCATACCACAGCGCGCCGCAGACAAGCCGCCGCGCCAAATCGGGCGTAGAGGACAGTTGCACGCGCCTCTAAATCCGTCAGCTGTCCGGCTGGCCGCGGCTGACGTCCCTCCGATGTTTTACGGCGCCCTCGGCGGCGGCGCAGACCCACGCGACGCATTCAGCATATGACGTTTATGAAACGGGAGACATTTGCGGCGTGGCGTTTACCGCGCGCCAGTGTGTGGCGATGGGACTGCGGCAAGTTGTGGCGTGCGGGATGTATTTCTGACGCGGTAGTGATAAACGGTGCGGCTTTCTGTGTCAAGGCCAGTGGTGCCAATCGGTACAATCATTTTCGGAATTACGAATTTGTCCGAAAACCGATTCGGTTTTCGGACGGACATAAGCATGTTTCTTTGGACATTTTCGGACATCCAGTGCCCAAGGATGGTTTGTCACAAAAATCACTTAGTTACTTTTTTATTAAAAAAGAAAGTGTGCCACAGGTAATTCATTTCCATATCAAACACTTTTTCGGTTTTGGGACAAATTTCGGACCAACAATGATTTTCGGACAGTTTCGGACGGACAGCTGACCCTGGTCTTGGACATCGGTCGGACATTGGATACATATTTTATGAAACTGGCACCACTAGTCAAGGCCGTGTCACCGCCATGTCCCGCTTCTGTTCAACTTTGTGCCGCGTGCAGCGGACGACACGGTGTCACACAAAGGAGTTAGCCGCTTCGCAGAGGGCTCGAATATTGAGACGGGAACGTGTACTTATTTTTCTGAATTCAGCCAACGAGTCCCTGCCACAAAGGTGAATGTACGCTTGTTACTTTGTTAGTATCAAACACGACGGGAGTTTTTGACATTCATGCTCTCTGCCACGGGACCCCCACGAAACAAGGCTCCACTATGCCTTGAG
>JAXIVJ010019351.1:0-19916 GCA_036785665.1 Chirona hameri | reverse complement strand
GATATCTGACGCCAATAACATACGGGAAAACGAAATCGTGTGCAGACAATTCATAGCACTGTGTAATCATACTTGTCTACTGTATGCGTAATCATCTTGATTATGGGCACAGTTTGTGATTCTTTTGGAAGTGGTTGGCGGCTGAAAGCATGCAATGAAAGGTGATCGCTTCTTAGTGTCCGCTATTACCCTTCCTTGCTTCCATCGATAGAAGGGCACACGAGTTAGGTGAGTTTCGTTTTGCATTACTCCAGAAGATTGACACTGTTATGTTCTTTGCAGTGTTCTTGAAGTAGTTTGATCCGCTGCTCCATTATGTTTCCTCACAGTAAAGTATCTGAATCGCGACTGGATTATATTAGGCTTCTTCTCTCTTATCGTGTTTCTCTTTTCTTGGAGGTATTGATTATTGGACATTCGGAAACCCAAATGCAGAAAAAGGGGCCTTGATATACGAATGTCACAGTGCGTACCTAATAGGCTGATTAAATACTTGAAGCTCAATAGATCTTATCTGTAAAAGAACACAGTACATAAACGGCATATGGTAAAATAAATGCCTCCCTTGGGCCGGTAGTTTGTTTAAGTCCTCGGTCATGCTGAAATTTTTACACTCGCCCTACGGTCTCGTGCAAAATTTGTCAGGCTGACCTCAGACTTAAACAAACTTTTTCCCGGCCCCGGGAGGTATTATATATTTCCACCACGGCCATGGGGTATTTTGCAGGGCTAAATATCCCACTAAATACCCTACGGCGTAAATCAGTTGTCCGAGGTATATACGCCGTCGTGACAGGTGTGACTGCCTGCCCAGTGCCGCCATTTGCATTTTCTATTGGGGGCTGGTCACGTTTGTTTTTGGTAGACAAAGAAGTGCCACATCCACGATAAGTGAAGATGCCCAGCATATATTTTTCTGGACATTAAATTTGGTTAAAAAACGAGCCAGGCTTTGAAACTATGGGACCGATCTGGGTATATCTTGACCATTTGATTTGGCGTCGTCCAAACCAGTGTCATTCTGAGTTTTATCCATTTTGGTCCAATTTAAGTGGACCAAATTTGACCCAAAGCACCCAGAAGTTTTTTTTTAGTGGGTTTGCGTCTAATTTGGTCCATTTAGAGTGCACATCTGTATAAAATCCAACACGACACTGTTGTTGGTCACGCCGGATCGAATGGTGAAGAAATGACCCAGATCGGTCCTATAGTTTCGGAGCATGGACTGGTCTTTGAACCCAATTTAATGTCCATGACAATATATGACGATGAACACACCGTATTTCAAAGCAATATCATGTGGCACTTCTTTGTCTACCAAAAAATTAACGCCACGCGAGCAGGCTCAAAGGGCCTGTTCCACCACTGGAACAGGCACATATCTCCGCCAACAAATCATTGATCATTGTAGACTAATGACGAAGGCATTGCCCGGTAGCCATAATATCAAAGATAGTTTTCATCATTAATATGCTCAAATACAATACTTTTTCCATTTATGTACGCGAAATACAACGAAAAATGCAAACTTTTAGTCAGATGTTAAACATGTCAATTGTTGCCAGTTTGAAAACTGCATACGTCATACAATACCATGGTAGCTTTCGACGTGAAAGCATGTAACGTTTGAGCTAGCGTACCCTGTGTGAACTAACCTGTTAGGTGGCCATTCGGGAGTCGGGTGTTGCTTCGACAAAACGGATCAAAATATTGATTGGAAATGTTCTCAACTGGGTAAGATTTAATCTTGGATGTTTGAAAGCGACATTTAACACATTTGAGTGTCATAAACTGTTTGTAGGGGTTTGAACTTTAAATTTCTTGTGAATGATTCTAAAATCAAGTACAAAGTAGCGTGGCGCCCTACCATAAACATTAGGACTATGGTATTGCATGGTAAGAATGATCTTCAAATCTATAAAGTTAGCATTGGGGCCCTACCTATCATTTGCAGGACATGACGCCCCTGTTCAGGTGTTCATGTACATCGATGACTGAGTATTAGTAGGTGTCGTTATTCTGTACTCTGTAGTACTAACCAAGGTTACTATAACAAAAGGTTAGGGAAATCATACGTCACCTGATTCTGAAGCTGTATGACTGGACTAAGGCTGTATGACCAAGACTTTATGACTGGGACTATATGACCAAACTGACCCGGTTTGGAATCAGCGCACATCTCTACTAATCCATAAGGGTCAGGCAAGCCAACATTTTCCCAGTAGGATCTTCATGGGGCCATCCCCAAAACAATCCCCGTTTGCTCATGTGTTGAAGGCCACGGACCATGGCTTTAGTGACGTCATCACATAAGAATGTCAAACATTTGGCGGGGCTGGTACTAACTGCTATTTCATATAACTCTGATAGTACTGTTATCATTGATTTGAGTGTTGATACACTATGCAATCAATATTTATTATGGTGAGCTTCATATCACTCACCTGTGTGTTGCTATGGAAGTGAAGTGAACTGCTGGTTACAATATTTTTGAGCTCTGACCTGAGCTTGTGCGACGCGCGCATTACTTCAAAATTATCAGGCCCAGGACCGCCCGGAGCCCAGAGATTTCCTTAAAGTTGAGGCCCGGCGCTAGCCCAGCCCAGGCCCAGACAATGGTCCATAGGGCCAGCCCGGCCCATGACGAACTCTAGTCGGCAGCCGTTTGTCCGACCTTGCACTGCCGAGGGCAGCAGGCCCGTCCCGGCCGGCGCCCGCTATAAAGGCAGCGCGCCGGCCGTCCAGAGGCACAGTATATCCCTCTCCTCTGACCAACCAACATGAAGCTGCTGGTAAGCGGCAGGCAAACAATATCCATAATTCAGGGTCTCCGTAACAAACTTTAACGAATGTCCTCACTAATTTGTTTTAGGATTTTAATATTGATGGTATGTTGTGATATGTTTTATGTTTTAAATCATAGTAGGTACAGATTATTTTCTGCAATTGTATATTTGGCAGACGTTTATTTAATAGCGTGAAGGCATATCAATATTCCTGTATCCCTGGATGTTTCCGTATTAGTTGTATGCCTACGTTTATAGTTTGGTCGTTACATAGCACGTCCACTCCGTCGCTGCTGTTCCACTGGAGCTGTTGTATTGAAGTGTAATCCGGTGTGACAGGTGCTGTTCATGCCTGTTGTATTGACCTGTTGTCCTCTGTGACAGATGCTGTTCGTGTCTGTTGTATTGACCTGTTGTCCTGTGTGACAGGTGCTGTTCGTGTCTGTTTATTGGCGTGTAATCCGGTGTGACAGGTGCTGTTCGTGTCTGTTGTATTGAAGTGTAATCCGGTGTGACAGGGGATGTTCGTTGCTGTTGTATTGACCTGTTGTCCTGTGTGACAGGTGCTGTTCGTGTCTGTTGTATTGGCGTGTAATCCGGTGTGACAGGTGATGTTCGTGTCTGTTGCATTGACCTGTTGTCCTGTGTGACAGGTGCTGTTCGTGTCTGTTGTATTGGCGTGTAATCCGGTGTGACAGGTGATGTTCGTGTCTGTTGTATTGGCGTGTAATCCGGTGTGACAGGTGCTATTCGTGTCCGTTGTATTTACCTGTTGTCCTGTGTGACAGGTGTTGTTCGTGTCTATTGTATTGGCGTGTTGTCCTGTGTGACAGGTGCTGTTCGTGTCTGTTGTTTTGAAGTGTAATCCGGTGTGACAGGTGATGTTCGTTGTTGTTGTATTTACTTGTTGTCCTGTGTGACAGGTGCTGTTCGTGTCTGTTGTATTGAAGTGTAATCCGGTGTGACAGATGCTATTCATGTCTGTTGTATTGACCTGTTGTCCTGTGTGACAGGTGCTGTTCGTGTCTGTTGTATTGACCTGTTGTCCTGTGTGACAGGTGCTGTTCGTGTCTGTTGTATTTATCCGCTATCCTGTGTGCCAGGTGCTGTTTGTCGCTGTTGTCGCTGCTGCCGCGGTGGTCGAAGCCGCTGGAGGTAATGGTCATCAGCAGTGAGTATCCAACACATATTGGCACGGTGTGGTGCACAGTGGTACACTGACACGGGTCAGTGGCAAAAACACAGTACTGGGAACACAACGTATTAACCTCGGCAGGCAACAGCGTTGACTTGGGTAGCTAGCTGCTAGTACACCATCAGTGAAGTCTGTCAGTGTCAATGCTGTGATGTCGTGCTGACACCTGTGACCCGACCTGACCCGACCTGACATTACCCCGCTCCAGGCACTACCCGGTGAAAACCATCGTCCAACACCGCCGCTACCCGGTGGTGAAGCACCAACGCTACCCGGTCGTGCGCCACGTGCCCGTCTACAAGCCCGTCTACAAGACGGTGGTCAAACACGTGCCTCAGCCGTACCCGGTCTACAGGCAGGTGCAGGTCGTCAAGCACGTGCCTGTGGTCAAGCACGTGCCTGTGGTGAAGGAGGTGCCTGTGGTGAAGCACGTGCCTGTGGTGCAGCACAAGTACCACGTCAGGAAGGTGCCCGTGCACGTGCCCGTTTATGTTGAGAAGCCGTCCTACGGCTACGGCCACCATTAATCTGAGATATAACGCGCCGTCTTGCTGAGAACATGGCGTGTTCGACAACGTATACCTGTAAATCCATATACACACTGGTCTTTCCAGCGGGGTTACGTCATCGTCCACTGTCCTGCTAGCTTGCTCTCTCATTGCTGAAATGTGGTAGGTGCCCTGCATTTGTGCTGCACCTGTTCGATGATAAACGCGACGTTCCAGAGACCGGTGGCGTTGTTCCCCGAGTTTACTGCATATTGCGTTGCTATTTATGACTGGTTGTTTTGACGCGTGTGTAAGCTGCAATGTCATCCTTGTGCTATCAAATACACTGAACATACGATCACCTGAGGCGTTTAAGGCACTGTCTGAACATTTACAGGTCATAGCAAAGAACATCCCTACTCAGTACTCATCCGATATTTTTGATTTTATCTTCGAATTTGCTGTCTCAAGTCATGTACCTTAACTCAATTCATAGATACATATAAGCTACATTATTTGGCACGGCGGATTCGCTTCGCAACATACGGGATGAATTTCTTCACTGGTCTACCATTATCGTTACAAATAAGTATAAAATGGGTGACCGAAGGAGCATGATGTATGTTTTGTTAATATTCCATCATTTACGAAGCATTAGATTGTCTGACTTGAAATCAATCAAAATAAGCACAACTTTTTACAATTTTGTAACATTGTTTTCTCTGACTCTAAACCCCACCACGCATTTTTGGTTGACGAAACTTCAGTTTATTTGCTAATTTAATTAAATTGGAGTGTTTTACATTACAAAATGCAATACGACAGTTTTACGACTTTGAATGTTGTTGTGTGAAAATTATCAGGTGGGTTCATCCGCGGGGTAGTTGCAAAGAAATCAACCTCTGAAAGTTCACAATTAAGAAATCGCGGTCGCTTTGTGATCGCTCGGTAATAATATAGGGTATAGTGCACGTAAGTAGTGTCCGTTTACAATACATTTGCCTTCAGTCTTCTTGACAGTCTTCTTGGATATCTTATTGTGTAATATTAGGCTCGTAGTTCATGAACTTATCCATAGTTCAACCACTGTTAAATTTGAAATAGGCTGTACAGTGTACTCTGCGATCTCATCACGTATTTTTAGGGAGAAAATGTACTTGAACATGAATACATGTGTAAGTTCATGATAGTACACTGATGATAGTCATGATAGTTCAGATCATAGACCATACAGGCGTCGATTTAGTCTCTGCAGAGAGACACATTTTACGAGAACTTTGGAGGGGGTCTTTGGTCTCAAGATTATCATTTTTTTTGTCAAGGTTTTCAGCGTGAACTTAAATTTTCTTGCAAGAGAATGCCTGAAAAAGTCGCGGCACCGGCCGGGATTGAGCCGGGCACCCTTGACATGTTAAAGTGAAGTGTCGACCTTGGTAGATTCGACCGATTGCTATACAATGACTAAACAGAGTATGCAGATCATGATTCTGTTATTAATTTATCATAAAACCCGGGAACTGTGGGATATAAATGCCATATAATATTATACAATATGACGTCATTTTCAGATATACATCACAATTGCACATCACAAACACATTTTATGGTGAATCGAATTAGATAAACAGTGCCACTGTATGCCACCGCCGGTTTTATGCACACCATAAGATGCATACAACAGGTCCGCCATCTGGTAGCCCTTTCTTCTGTGACGTCACATGGATTATATTTTTTTTGTCTGTCAACGAACGCACAAAAAAAAAAATATTTTCTTCAAGTGCCAGTGCCAAGTGACAAGCTTAAACTACGGCGACCGGCGTGTCGGCGATTTGTTTACAAGTGCCCATTCAACAACGTTGCACAGATTGATGCAAAAGTGCCTCATGTTGCGCTGTCCAATAGTGGAGTGCAAATACCGATTATTAATTTTCCCAAACTTCCAACTTTGAATTAGGGAATAATTGTATTTAATTCTTAAATTTAGATAGCAACATTTTAATACCATAACGGTAGCCAAAGCAACTGTTGCTAGCAAAATCAAAAGGAGTTTATCTCACTTTAGTAAATATAGTCAAATTATGTGCTTGTTTTATGTTGAGAGCGATCCGTCGCCTGAACACTGAATATGCTAATATATATGTCATCCACGGCGCCGCACGAGCACAGTTCACATGGTAAGCGTCGGTTTTATTTACTCAACATACAGCCTCTCACAATGCGCAGGTACATGGGCTGGTCGAATAAAGCTGGCTATAACACCATATTGCACACGATAAGCACAGCACCAAAATGTGAGAACAGCCAGCATCGGGTCTGGGTCGGCCAGCAGGAGACGCAGGAGTAGAAGGAGGCTGTTGGGCTGTCCTTTTCGAGTTAGAAGACATGCATGCCGCTGCACCTGATTATGGTCCTGGTTCTGGGGAGAGTTGGGCACGCGATGGTTGAAGAAGCTGAAAAACAGGAAAAATAATGACATGATTCCCTGTAGCATACTATGATAACATGGACACACAGTGTCCCAAAATGTGTGCACATTTGTGCAACATCAGTTGAAAATGGCCAAAAATTATAATGAGTCCACTTGATGTACGATAACCTTACAAACCAGTCTGCAAATCCTGGCAGGTTTCAACGAGATAATATCCGACAGGGTTGGCACCAATACATCAAAATTGAGGCAGGTGTTCGCTCCCAGGATATGATACCCTTACCATCGCCCCTTGAGTGGTCAAAGGTGGGGAGGCCAAACAGGTGAGTTTACCTATCTGATCTGGAACACATTAGTCATCCGTATGTGATAAAGTATTTGATTTGGAAATCATTGTTTCTCTTTGGCTAGGACAACAAATACTCACATAAAAACGTTCGCCTTCGACCCATACAAGCAGCATTTCAGCGTCATCGTTCAAAATCCAATGGAAATCACTCAGTCTTAAATTAATAACTCTTATACGGATTACGGCCTTGTCAATAAAATGTCCTCAAACGCACAAGGAATTCGCCGCCACCATTATCTACCGTGATAAATAATACATAGATTATATTCGTATTCAATAACACCAGCCGTGCTGTGCACCGTGAGCTTGACGAATCACCGTTGAGCTCGCTAGAGCCAGCTCATCGCTGATTGGTCCAAACTTGCTGCACAGTGTACACACCGTGCGAACGCTAGTCCTGAACATCACTATTCTCATGCGGGGCAAAAACTGCGGGGTCAGCCGGCAGTCGCCAAGGCCCCCAAGTTTGCAGGCCCCCAAGGGGGGCTGCAGCCCAGTAATATATGGCTATTGGCTATTTGTATGTATGTATGTATGTATTGACAGTACAACCACTCTGATGCATAAAACGGCTTTTCTGAGTGTTGCGTAATGGTCAAAAGGTAGAGACATGTTAAAAACGGCACTCAGTCACATGCATACTAGAAACTAAAATACACTCCATGATCATACACACAATCACACCGCGAACGACGTAAACATACCCGCGTTGTAGCGCTGCGCTACACTGTATCAAAAGTGTCTCTTGCGGGCTTCGGTTCTCACGCGCGGGAGGGCCGAATCGGCGTCCTGGCGTGTGCTTCGAAATCGAAACTCAGAGTTTGTCGAAAGCCGGGAAGCGAGAGCCTGTGGTTCCCCGGTGGTGCGAAGTTTGTGAAGAAGATTGATGGATTGAAGTTTGTACAGCTGCCGGGCGGTGAGCAAGCCCAGTTTCATCCAGTTCATTTAGATGTTGGCAGGGTCAAAATTCTGCTGATATTGTATCAGGTGCGTTTTTTTTTAAGATAAAGGATATGATTCACAAATCACGTGAGTGTATTGATCGTATACAAATGTAAACCACAACTCATACACATGTGTTGACAAGGAATACCGCCAGTCACAAAGGGATAACACATGATAGAAGTTCTATCAAAACCACACTTCATTTTCAACATGCAGAAAAGATGATCGGCTGAATAAATTATAAATACCACATATTTATGCAAATAGATGAACAGTGTAGCTTCTGACTTTCCAGATTAATTTAGGGTATTTTCGTCGTCGTGACACTTTAGTGATGGCCGTAACCTCCCTGGCTACCTCCGTGGCCATACTTGGGCTTCTCCACATAGACGGGCACACGCACTTGCACCTTCTCCTCGCGGTAGTGGTGCTTCACCACTGGGTAGTGCTTGATTACCTCCACGTGCTTCACCACGGGCACGTGCTTGACCACCTCCACGTGCTTGACGACGGGCACGTGGCGCACGACCTCGTACGGCTGGGGCACCTTCTTGTAGACAGTGTTGTAGACGGTCCGATAGACGGGCACCGGTTTGATGACTTCGTACGGCACCCGCTTCACCACCGGGTACGGGTGGTGCTTCACCACAGTGCGCACCTTCTGGTACCTGACAAACACGCGGCACAGGACGATCGTCAGACAGTGCTGCACACCTGTCCAGTCACCCAAACAGTAGCGAAATTTGGCATCAATATGTGAGCTTTCCTCAAAGTTTAAAACACGCATTGAGTGGCAGTGTTGAGCAGTGTTGTGTCGGTCGTTACCCGTAGTTCTCAGTCTGGTATCCGCCGTAGCCTCCACCGTGTCCCCTCTGGCCGCCACCGTGTCCCCTCCGGCCGCCACCACCCAGACCGAACGCCTGGGCTGCGGCAACAACAGTGACAAGCACCACCTGCCGAACGCAACACAGAGTCAACACAAATAAACCCTACCGATCAACAATGCTGCCGAGACTCCCATACAACAACTCAAACGGATTGTGTCATGTAATTAGCAGTACTAAAGCGTGTTTCTCCTGGACTCAGCAATACAATTTTGGGGGATTTAACTTATCGTCTCTGTTCAGTCATCTTCTTTACTTAATAAGCATTAATATATGTCAACATTTATTATGCAAATATATTTAAGTTATTTTAAGCTGTACTTATTTAGGAAGGACTTTCCAGACTAATAATCATTTGAGTAAAGAAATAAATAATTTAAGCTTGAGAAATAAGTCACGTATATCAGTGCAGCTTACCAGCAGCTTCATGTTGGTTGGTGAGAGGAGAGGGATTAACTGTGCCTCTGGACCGGACGGCGGGCTGCCTTTATAGCGGGCGGCCGGCCGGGACGGCCTGCTGCCCTCGGTAGTGCAAGGTCAGACAAACGGCTGCCGACACTCCGCCGGCCGGGCGACAAGGCGAAACGACAGAGCAGCGGTGGTGGCAATGCTTCAAGTGGCGATAACCACACCTAGTATTGAAAAATCTCCCCCGGGGGACCAGTATCGCAGAATACGCAATGTGATCTTATAGGGTAAAGGTAGGTAACTTTGTGAAAAACCCTAACTTGGTGATTTCCAATGAACTGTAGTTTGTAACAAACGCGTTGCTGACTGCCGTTGGCATCGACCTTTTACGGTGGCGTACAGGCAGGGGCGTTGCCACGGGTTTTTGAGTGGGGGAGACGAAACGCCGAATGAACCATTAGTACGGTTCGCGACAATGTGAAGTAAAATCAGTTTAACCTGGTAATTTTTACTTAAATACGCAATTTTTAGGTGTATTTTTTATTTATTTAAAACTATAGCAGGTGATAGGTGAAAAATAATAACTTCTTCGGAAATATTCACGGTAGATTGTCCAAACGACTTTATATTCGATGGGCACTGCCGGGCGATTCGCTCATCGCAGATTGGGATACATATCACAGTTGTTCGTGTTACATAGAGAGCTACTAGTGCTAACCCGTCCGCTCCGCTGGACGATTAGCTGGCATCTCCGGGATGGAGGTATCCGCACCAATTCAGCACGTGAATTCACTGGGATTTTTAAGCTGAATAAACTGAGCGGTGCCGGATAGACAGACATATAGACAGATAGCCAGATAGCCAGATAGACAGACAGACAGACAGACGCTTATCAAATAGTAATATAGACTAGAGCCTTGTGCTCGCTCCGCGTCGCAATCCCATAGATTCGCAATCCCGATAGATGGATGGAGATTTGTATTTTTTACTTGGCGGGCTTGTCGGGCTTGCGGGGCTTGGTTGACTTGCGGGGCTTGCGGGGCTGCGGGACTTGCGGGGCTTGCGGGACATGTGGGGGCTTGCAGGGCTCGACTTTCTAGACTTTTTCGGAATTTGACTTTTTTTTACTTTTTATACTTTTCGACTTTTTTGATTTTTTTTGACTTTTTTGACTTTTTTGACTTTTTTACTTTTTTGACTACTTTTTTGACTTTTTTTACTTTTGACTGGACTTTTTTTTTACTTCACCCCCAATCCATCTCGAACTACAACCAACCCATCTCCGACACAGCATTTAACGCACTTGCAATTTAACGAATTTCTCCGGAATGGAGGTTCCCTATCCACAAATAAAGGCCCGGGAATTACACAGAGATTGTTGGCTGTGTTTTCCCAGCTCGGAACTACAGACGCCGCTCAACTATTAATATTTATCGGGATTCCCTTGGACGGAGGCTCCATGCTCAGAAACTCAGAAAGACACGTGAATTCAGTGACGTCATGACGCCTGTGCGGTATGTGCAGCTACTGATACGTGCCAAATTGCAGCGTCCCTGGACGGAGTTTCGTTGTCTTTTTGAGCGGGTTTCGAGGACCATTATTATTGGTTTGTACCGCCCCCCTCTCCCTCCCATAACCCCCGGCATAGCCCCCTTCCACCAACCACCGAAACTCCCTGCCCCTACATTGTCTACACGTACCACACGGCTGGCCGGGACCTCGGCTCGGATTAAATTCTCGTCAATCTCCTGAACGAAAGACTCCACGTCACTATCGCATGTGCTTAACCCGCATTTCTTTCGCGGACAGACACGAAAACCTAGCTGTGATTTGAGTGCAAAACGGACACTGCTCAAATAGATATATAGGAGACTAGCGCCTTGTGCTCGCTCCGCGTCGCAATCCCAAAGATTCGCAATCCCGATAGATTGCATCCCGATAGATGGATGGATATTTGATTGATAGATGTATAACTTTTGCTTACTTTTTTGACTTGTTAGTTGGACTTGTGGGACTTGTGGGACTTGTGGGACTTGTGGGACTTGTTGGACTTGTTGGACTTGTCGGACTTGTTGGAATTGCTCCTCCAACTCCAACCAACCCGTCTCCGACACAGCTATAGATATTTACGCACTTGTAATTAAACGAATTTCTCCGGAATGGAGGTTCCCTATGCTTATAAAGGCACGTGAATTACACACATATTGTTGGCTGTGTTTTCCCAGCTCGGAACTACAAACGCCGCTCAAATATTAATATTTCTCGGCGATTCTCCTGGACGGAGGTTCCATGCTCACAAAGGCACGTGAATTCAGCCGCGGACAGACACACAAACCTTGCTGTGTTTCGAGTGCAAAACGGACACTACTGAAATAGATATATAGGATAAAATAGATATATAGGAGACTAGTGCTAACCCGTCCGCTCCGCTGGGCGATTACTGGTGTCCCGTGTCAAGTAGTGGTGCAAACCAATGCTAGGCAATAGGGATTGATAACCCGTACTACCTGTGACACCTGTTGTACCTATAATACGTTTTTGTACCTGTCACATTCGAAGTATCCGTCAAAAACCTACGGAGCACGGCATACACCCGTAGTACCCGTTGCACCCGTAGTACCCGTTGCACCCGTAGTACCCGTTGTACCGTCATAACCCCGTTATAGCCGGCACTCACCCATTTTACCCGTGGACCACCTATGGCACCCGTTATACACCCGTTAAACCCGTGAAAACTCCACCCCGGCTTAGTGTATATGTTCATTGATTATGCCGTACCGTATGTCGATGACCTTCGTTTCGCAGTGATTCCGTAGTTGCTTCTTATTGGTTGTGGCTCTGTAGTATCCGTGGCCGGATCTGATTGGCTTTCGACTGGGGTGAAGCGATGTAAAACTCGTATCCGTAAACTGTTTTTTTTTACCGTATTTTTTTAACACCTTCTATGTAAGTTACAGCACATATCTTCGCCCAACGCTGCATAAGCTAAAACTGTAACTATCGTATCAAATGCGTCGGAAATGTACGAATTATGCACCACTCGGTAGTATCCGTAAACTCGTTTGAAAACCTTAAAATCACGTACATCACGTGCTTATAGCAATGTGGTACTGCAATGTAGAACTGCCACTTTACTGTGTTAAATTCGATCCGGAGAGACAGACAGACAGACAGACAGACAGACCAACAGACAGACGTTTATCAAATAGTAATATAGATTGCATACTAATTATAAGAAGTGGCAGCCACCTAGGTGTCCATCTGGCCTTTCTGATGTCACCCGATTGCTTAATAACTCTGCGCACCTTGCATTCAAAACAGCGAATTTGGGCATGTTTGTGGGCTGTAGGGTCGCCCTATGTTATGCAAATTTTCCGTTGATCCATGATCGCAATAGAGTGCAGTTTAATATGCAGTGAATATCAGAAAATATATGCGCCACCCGGCTGCCACATGACTGGCTTTTTTATTTTGCTTTCGGGAGACTCTAGCTCAGTGGTCATGGGGGTCAGGGTCAGGGTTTTACAGATATTTAGGAGGTCGGTGGTACGATACAAGGCAACGTCACTGGCGTTTTTCTATCTTCTTCATAAACTCAGCGCATCTCACTGTTCTGCGTGCTGATCGACCCTGGGTGCCAGTAACTGTACCAGGAGTACGGTTCGCCCCGGAACCGTTAACTGCCGACGGCTCGTTATGCGGGTAGTCGTTTGTGGACGGCTGGCCAATAGGCCGGGTCATTCGATAGGTTTTTGCGAGCATGCACAGATTAATAGTGAAATTATTACGCGAAAACTTTTTACAAACTTAGTTGTTTTTTTTAAACGAAATTTGGAGGTGCCAACCAGACTCTCTTTGGGGACACTTTTGCGATTTTTTCGTCAACATCGTACATTTGGGCATTAATTTTTTTAACATTTTTTTGTTGAAAATATCATTTTCGAATTCTCCGTATTCTCTTTTACACCCGTAGCGATTGTCCTGAAGTTATCATCGACAATAAAGCTGTTACCTTGCACTTCATGTAAGGATTTTAAGACACCCGCTCAGAGCGCCAATTATTGAACGGACTTGCTAGTTATGCACTTGGTGCAGTTTCCCGGCTGCGGAGGTCTGCAGAGGAGCTCCACACGCACTGCAATCAGTGGCGGCGGATAAGGGGGGGGGCGTCAGAGGGGAAGCTGCCCCCACTCAAGAAGTTGGGGTGGGGGGGGGGGGGGGCGGGGGCAAAAATATGATTGCTCCCCCCATACATTTTTTAATTGATAAATTTGCTGATAATTTTTCAAGAAGTTGGTTAGATTTTTCTTTTTGACCTAAACATTGACACCGATTGCATCGAGGTGCCCCCAGTCTGCCCGAGGGTCCATCTAACGCCGACAGAAAGCCCTCAGTCGGCTTAAGGGGGCCCTCGGAAGGCCTGCAACTTCAACATGGGCTGCCCGACGTCATTTTTTACGACCATTTAGAGGCCCTGCAAAATATAGTGACCTAAATCCGAGGATATACCATTTCGCGCCATTTTTTTATGGGGGAGGAGAAGGTGGGCCGAGGTATTCCCCTGGGTTTCTTTGCACCCTCCCCCATTCAAAAATACCTTCCGCCACCACTGACCGAAATTAAACCGGGCTGCCTCCTTCCCCCCGATTCCTGCTTCCTTGCCACTGAGTTATCCTCTTGGTATTGCATTTCATCGCTTGTGGAGCCCCGCTGCAGGCCTCCGCAGCCGGAAAACTGCACCTAGTACATATATTTTAATTCCTCTCAATAGATGGCGCTGCGAACGTGTGCATTAAAATCCTTACGGGAAATGCGGAGAAACAGCTTCAATGTTTATTATAAATTTATGAAAATCACTACGGCTGTCAACGAGCATACGGAAAATTCGAAAATAATATTTTCAAAAAACGTAAACAAATAATTCATGCCAAAATGTACGATATTGCCGAAAAATGACAAAAGTGTCCCTAAAAAGGGGCCGGTTGGCACCTCCCATTTTTGTTTATACATAATGTAAGCTTGTAATGACATAGCGCAGAAGCTTATTTCTTTGCAGCTATTCGGTCGAAGTGACTGAAAACATGCGCACAAAAAACGTTCATGTCATCAAACTATTTGCCTTTGTTTCCTTTCAGCAAGCACAAAGTGTGCCTAAACAACAAATAAAACAAATTACCGTCATAATATGCTCGTTGTTCTGCTACCGAAATTTCATTTAAATTCCTGTCAACTTTCCTCAATAAAAGTAAAAAATATTGTCTTGATCCCTTCAATTCTTCCATTGCACCAACACTTTTTTCCTAATCCTTTTGTAATATTGAAACCTGCAATATTTTCCGAGCAAAGTATGGATTTATGTCTCCAAAACTGGGGGGGGGGAACAATCCCCCAGTCTGACGACCGGGAGGCCGGTGTGCTCCGTCCACCTCCCTACGGTAACGCCCTTGGATACAGGAGACGGCAGCAGTATTGTAGTTATTGATGTGTAGTTGAGTGTTTAGGTTCTACCGTTTATTGAAGTTTGTCCAATCTTGTGTTGTCTCGAATGAAAAATGTTTCTTAGTTGTCTTGATACTTAATCGAGCAGCGGTAATGACATGCAAATTATGTGTAGGGTAAGCCGGTACAAAACCGGCTAAGGTATGTGTCGTATTGCTCTATATATGTACAAGGTATCGAAGCAGCGTTACTTTAGTCGTTAAAAGTTATCATTTTCCTGTGATCTATCAAAATATGAACTCATTTGCGCAGAATTCATGCGTACAGGAGGTGGTGGGGCGAACCCTTGTATTTGCATCGGGTCAAATATGGTACCAGGTACGGGGAGCACCGCCCGGCCCAAGGAACCGTGCTGCCAGGATAAGCGGCAAAATGTACCAATACCTGTACGGCGCGTGTTTGCGACAATGGTCTATTATAGCATGGTCTACTGATATATTGTAGTTACTGGTTAGCATACAGGTGCGGATCCAGGATTTCGGTCAGGGGGAGGGCGCACATTGTTGACCAAGGGGAGGCGGGGGGGGGGGGGGGGGTGTCACGGACGGAAAGTTGTTGACCGGGGGGTAGGGGGGGCGTGATCATAAACCGAACAATTGTTTTGTTGAGCAGGACGGGAGATGCAGCGTACGCCAATTGATGTTGAACAGGGAGGGGGGGGGGGGGGGGGGTTCTTGACTTATGGCTCCCTAAGTATGAAAACGTACCTCGGATGTGGCACTTCTCCTTAGCCATGTCAGTCAAACATATTGATATTGCTTTAAAATTAGGTGTGGGCATCATCCATACTTGGTTCTCTAATATATCTTTTTAAAAAAACATATATTTGCAAAATTTTATGTGATGAAAAACT
This sequence comes from Chirona hameri, assembly GCA_036785665.1. Classification (NCBI taxonomy): domain Eukaryota; kingdom Metazoa; phylum Arthropoda; class Thecostraca; order Balanomorpha; family Balanidae; genus Chirona; species Chirona hameri. Next base: position 4,081 of record JAXIVJ010019351.1, on the reverse strand, counting down.
GTTTTTTTATATCCACAAAATCAAAATATTCAAAAACCAGAATACATATTGAAGAACCAAGTATGGACGATGCCCAAACCGAATTTAAATGCGACGCGGCTATGCTTGACGCTGTCATATACGCGACTGACAGCATGGATAGAGCCATGGTGATGTCACTGGTCACCGCCGGGTGCTGGGTGAGGTTGATGCTTACCGACGTTCCGTGTATAAATATTGTTTGGTTAACAAATGATGGTATGAAAGTAATATTTACAAATCAATACAATCAAAAAAATAATAGTTATTCGGTATTTACTTGAATAAAAGTCGGTGCCGTCGTTGCGATTACATCGCCACCTGCAGTGCTATATGGTGATGCCATCTGGATGGAATTAATTTAATTTCAGGAGACTCAGGAGACCATCCACTGTTCTGAACAGCTGACTGCAAAGAACATACCGCGGGTGCAATCCTCGATCGGGACAGACTTTTCTTGGTCTCAGAGACATAAAATGGTGACCTGGAGACTATATATTTCTGAACGATGCTGGGAAATGACTGCCAGTTGAGGTGTTTAAAAATATTTGTCACAAGACAGAAGGTCGGGTGACAAATCTTTTTTTACAGCGAGACTGGCAGTCATGACCAGCAAAGTTCAGAAAGGTATTTATCATATCGTAGCCAACAAGTAAACCTCTCAAGTAAACCTCAAGACAACCTCAACAAGTAAACCTCAAGTGAACCTCTAAAAAACCTGTTTTATTCTCAAGTAAAATATAATCTGAATTTATGAGAAAAACAGTGGTAACACATACAATTGTTTTTTTTTTTCTCAGGTGAAATACATTACTCTCAAGCGAATCTGCTGAATACAAACGTGTCTAGCTTGCAGAATAAGAGTGTAGAATACAGATTTTCTGCACTTTTATTCTGCACGGTAGAATAGGACACATGCAAACCATGCAAACCCAAATGAGAGGTATGAGAAATATTTACTCTCAACAACCAACGCGGAGACCATGTATATTTCTCAGGCAAGACTATCCACTGAAAGGTCTCGAAATGGAAACCGTGCGGGTTTCTCAGGGAAGAGCATTCAGCAAAAGTTCTAAAAACTGTTTCTGAGTGTAACTAAATCGTGTTGAATGGTTATTCAACTTTTAATCATTATTGTCATAGCATGGAAGTTATTGCCATGCATCAATACAAAAAATCAAATTCAAACCGTTTTTTTGTGTGTAAATATTGTGGCTAAGGAATGGATCAATGACATCTTGCTGAGCCTTTGTAGCGTCACTATTTCTCAGAGGCGTTCCATGCTCGCACTATTTGTCTTAATCAGTATCGCCCCGTCGGTTCAGCACCATGAAGTGTAAGGTTATGTGTTTATAATATTTGCTGGGATCTTTGACAATATCACAAAGTTTTATGGAAGAGAGCACCGAATCCATGACTACGGCTATGTGTAACCGCTACAACATGTACCGTCTATCACTTCATTTCAACGCATCGCTCTTTATTCGCCTGATGGGAATAACAGGTATTACCTGCAACATTATTTATCGGTGAGGTATTCAGGCAAGGATAACTGGATGCACGATGTCAGTTGTCTATGCAAGGATTCGAAGCATTCCAGCACCGGCCCAATGGTTCGGGTTGTGGGGGGGGAGGGGCTGCAGCCTAGTAATATATGGCTATTGGCTATTTTGATGTTGGCAGGGTCAAACTTCTACTGATATTGAATCAGGTGCGGTTCGTGTTTTTAAGATAAAGGATACGATTCACAAATAACATGGGTGTATTGATCGTATACAAATGTAAACCACAACTCATACACATGTGTTGACAAGGAATACCGCCAGTCACAAAGGGCTAACACAGGATAGAAGTTTTATCAAAACCACACTTCATTTTCAACATGCAGAAAAGATGATCGGCTAAATAAATTATGAATACCACATATTTATGCAAATAGATGAACAGCGTAGCTTCTGACTTTCCATATTAATTTAGCGTATTTCGTCGTCGTGACGCCGTTTAGTGATGGCCGTAACCTCCCTGGCTACCTCCGTGGCCATACTTGGGCTTCTCCACATAGACGGGCACACGCACTTGCACCTTCTCCTCGCGGTAGTGGTGCTTCACCACTGGGTAGTGCTTGATTACCTCCACGTGCTTCACCACGGGCACGTGCTTGACCACCTCCACGTGCTTGACGACGGGCACGTGGCGCACGACCTCGTACGGCTGGGGCACCTTCTTGTAGACAGTGTTGTAGACGGTCCGATAGACGGGCACCGGTTTGATGACTTCGTACGGCACCCGCTTCACCACCGGGTACGGGTGATGTTTCACCACAGTGCGCACCTTCTGGTACCTGACAAAACACGCGACACAGGGCGATCGTCAGACAGTGCTGCACACCTGTCCAGTCACCCAAACAGTATCGAAATTTGCATCAATATGTGAGCTTTCCTCAAAGTTTAAAACACGCATTGAGTGGCAGTGTTGAGCAGTGTTGTGTCGGTCGTTACCCGTAGTTCTCAGTCTGGTATCCGCCGTAGCCGCCACCGTGTCCCCTCCGGCCGCCACCGTGTCCCCTCCCGCCGCCACCACCCAGACCGAACGCCTGGGCTGCGGCAACAACAGTGACGAGCACCACCTGCCGAACCCAACACACAGTCAACACAAACAAACTCCACCGATCAACAATGCTGCCGAGACTCCCATACAACAACTCAAACGGATTGTGTGATGTAATTAGCAGTACTAAAGCGTGTGTCTCTTGGACTCAACAAGACAATTTTGGAGTATTTAACATAACGTCTCTGTTCAGTCATCTTCTTTACTTAAGAAGTATTAATATATGTTAACATTGATTATACAAATATATTTTGTAGGCTATTTTAAGCTTGTACTTATTTAGAAATAACTTTCCAGACTAAAATAATTTGAGTAAAGAAATAAATAATTTAAGCTTTGAGAAATAAGTCACAAATATCAGTGCCGCTTACCAGCAGCTTCATGTTGGTTGGTGAGAGGAGAGGGATATACTGTGCCTCTGGACGGACGGCGGGCTGTCTTTATAGCGGGCGGCCGGCCGGGACGGGCCTGCTGCCCTCGGCAGTGCAAGGTCAGACAAACGGCTGCCGACACTCCGCCGGCCGGGCGACAAGGCGAAACGACAGGGCAGCGGTGGTGGCAATGCTGCAAGTGGCGCTGACCAAACCTGGTATTGAAAAATCTCCCCCGGGGACCAGAAACCCAGAATGCGCAATGTGATCTTATAGGGTAAAGGTAGGTAACTTTGTGAAAACCCTAACTTGGTGATTTCCAATTAACTGTATTTGTAAAAACACGTTGCCGACTGCCGTTGGCATTGCCCTTTTACGGTGGCGTACAGGCAGGGGCGTTGCCACGGGTTTTTGAGTGGGGGAGACGAAACGCCGAATGAACCATTAGTACGGTTCGCGACAATGTGAAGAAAAATCAGTTTAACCTTGTAATTTTTACTTAGAAACGCAATTTTTAGGTGTATTTTTATATTTAAAACTATAGCAGGTGATGGTGAAAAATAATAACTTCTTCGGAAATATTCATGGTAGATTGTCCAAACGACTTTATATTCGATAGGCATTGCCAGGCGATTCGCTCATCGCAGTAGTAGTACTTTATTAAAGGCCATCCACATCAACTGTGGGTATTACGGCCCTCTCGTCAGTAAAATGGGACAATGACATGCATGTAAAACATTCACACTCGTACCGAACGCAGACATACACAGGCCAACTATGACATGACTATAAGAAACATGACAAAAACGGATGAATGCTAACATGACACTAAAACACTAAAAACACACGGATTAAGAGCCACCGAGATCACGCAGGTAAGCCTTCAGCCTTGTTCTAAAGTGCGCTTCCTTCAAGCCCTGAATGTCCGCTGGCAACTCGTTCATCTGCTGTAGGACCGTGTACATAAATCGACGACGCCCGGCCTCTGTGCGTATAGCGGGTAACTGTAGGAGATGATCCTGCCGGGTTGAGCGGGCACGAGCAGGATTGTCTCGGTTGGCACATATCTGGCGGGCGATGCACTC
>JAXIVJ010019350.1:0-19920 GCA_036785665.1 Chirona hameri | reverse complement strand
ATATACTATATATAATATACCTATAACTATATACTATACTATATATATACCTATATCTCCACTATATCTTATATATATATATATACTACTATATCATATATATATATATACTATATGTATATATATATACCTACTATATATATCATATATATATCCTACTACTAATCATATACTCTATACTATATATAGTACTACTACTATATATATATATATATATATATATTATATATATATATATATATATACTATATATATATAATATACTATATATATACTATACTATATATACTATATATATATATATATATCCTATATGTATATATATATATATATATATATATATATAACCTATATATATATACTCTATATATATATATATATATATACTATATATATCCTATATATATATATATATATATATATACTATATATATATATATATATAGTATATATAGATAGATATATATATAGATAGATAGATAGATAGATAGATAGATAGATAGATAGATAGAATAGATAGATAGATAGATAGATAGATAGATAGATAGATAGATAGATAGATAGATAGATAGATAGATAGATAGATAGATAGATAGATAGATAGATAGATAGATAGATAGATAGATAGATAGATAGATAGATAGATAGATAGATAGATAGATAGATAGATAGATAGATAGATAGATAGATAGATAGATAGATAGATAGATAGATAGATAGATAGACAGACAGATAGATAGATAGATAGATAGATAGATAGATAGATAGATAGATAGATAGATAGATAGATAGATAGATAGATAGATAGATAGATAGATAGATAGATAGATAGATAGATAGATAGATAGATAGATAGATAGATAGATAGATAGATAGATAGATAGATAGATAGATAGATAGATAGATAGATAGATAGATAGATAGATAGATAGATAGATAGATAGATAGATAGATAGATAGATAGATAGATAGATAGATAGATAGATAGATAGATAGATAGATAGATAGATAGATAGATAGATAGATAGATAGATAGATAGATAGATAGATAGATAGATAGATAGATAGATAGATAGATAGATAGATAGATAGATAGATAGATAGATAGATAGATAGATAGATAGATAGATAGATAGATAGATAGATAGATAGATAGATAGATAGATAGATAGATAGATAGATAGATAGATAGATAGATAGATAGATAGATAGATAGATAGATAGATAGATAGATAGATAGATAGATAGATAGATAGATAGATAGATAGATAGATAGATAGATAGATAGATAGATAGATAGATAGATAGATAGATAGATAGATAGATAGATAGATAGATAGATAGATAGATAGATAGATAGATAGATAGATAGATAGATAGATAGATAGATAGATAGATAGATAGATAGAGATAGATAGATAGATAGATAGATAGATAGATAGATAGATAGATAGATAGATAGATAGATAGATAGATAGATAGATAGATAGATAGATAGATAGATATAGATAGATAGATAGATAGATAGATAGATACTTGGGGTCCCGTCGCAGCCGTAGATCTGCAGGACCGACCTGCGACGGACCGGGTGAAGAGGGCACAAGAAGGAGGACGCTACCAGCACAACACGACGCACTGGGGGTGAACTGTATCCCGGAGGAAGCCTCGCCGAAGAGGAGCGCCGCTCTTAACCCGTCTGCTGAGGAGTGGAAGACGGGGGACAGCCAGTCGAAGAAGGACAACCGTTCACACACCGGGACTCCGACACAGAAGTCATGCATGGACGGTAGGAGCCTTCTGCTCAAGGTATGGAATTTAATTTATTGGATTATTAAGCGTATGGTGTGTGTAGTGGCCTGTTGTGACGTTAAATCATGTAGTGCATAGCGTGTCACAAGTTAGCCATCAGAGGATAGGGAGATCGGAGGATGTCCCGGGGACCCAGTCATGTCGAGAACGGCCCTCCATTGCCCTTGCGAAACAAACATCATCTCGTGTGATCAACCTTTCTAACGTAGTTCTGGATCGAGGCTTACTGGACCTGTTGGGGAGGGGCCCGAATTTCGCATTAGATCGGCCCATCAACACTTCCACCTTACATATGGTGGAGATGGGGGTCCAGAGGGCGATATATGGGCTTAAGTGGATTGAACATATGAACGAGAAAAAGACCAGGGGCAATGAGATAAATCAGGACCATAATGATGATCACAACAATCACACGGAAGATGTATCTATGACAGACAACCAAGACGTGGCACAGGCACCCCTTCCAAACCGTACTTCTCAGACTCATACGCTTGCCAGCCTCCTAATGTGAAGGGTTCCTCTCTTGAAATATTCAGGAAACTAATGTACAGGCTACTCTCAGCGTTCAGATCACAAAAACAAAAGTGGTGAAACAGAATAAGAAATTGAATCCCCTAATTGATGATCTCGTCAAAAATGATAGCCTTATTGTCAAACAATCGGACAAATGTAAGAGCTTAGTGGTCATGCCTAAAACTGAATACGTGTCACAAGCCTCTGCTTTGCTCAGCAGTTACTTAAAAGTATCGACCAACCCGACGCCCGACCTGGAGAACATGACCAAAGACCTCACCGCGAGAGTCCTCTGTGGTAAGGTCCCAGACCGTACGTTAGTCAAACTACTGCCTAGGTGGACTAGAACAGCGGAATTCTACGGTTTACCGAAAACACATAAGACTAACAATCCGCTCCGGCCGATCGTGTCAGCCTGTGGAGATCCCCTGGATAAGTTATCCTGGTTTCTCCAGCAGATACTGACACAGATCCTCCATTTTGTACCTACTTACCTAGAAAATACGGGACACTATTTGAATAAGCTGAAAGGGGCTTTTCCGGGGAAGTTACCTGAAGGGGCCATTGTGTTCTCCCTGGATGTGGTAAACTTATATGGGAGCATTCCCATGCAAGAAGCCATTACCGCCACGATCAATCTGATAAGAGAAAACATCAGTAAGATTAACGTGTATGGCCTTTCACTCGCCGAGATAGAGACCCTCCTTACCCACGTCTTGACAAACAATTTTATTCGTTTTGGAACAAACTACTACAAGCAAACAGAGGGAATAGCGATGGGTAACAGACTCGCGCCACCGATTGCCATAGCCTTCATGCATAACCTTGAATCAAGCTTTGTGAGTAATTGTTGCCTTAAACCGAGCATACTTTTACGATATATAGATGACTATTTCGAAATATGGGTGCATGGACTGAAAAGTTTGCTGGAATTTTATGAGAACATTAACAATCATCACCCTAAGATCAAGTTCACTCTGGAGCACACATACTATTCAGGTACCCTATCCTTTTTAGACACAATGATTACAGTCCACCCGGATGGAAGATTCACTACCGAACTGTTCATTAAACCCATGGCTGCCCCTATTGTACTGCATTATGAGTCTGCACACCCCAAGAAAACAAAATTAGGGATCCTAACTTCACAAACAAAACGAGCCATTCGAGTATCATCATCACCAGATGCCACTGACCGGAGTCTTGACAAAATAAAACTTCTTTTCCTAGAGAACGGCTACCCAGAATATATGATAGATAGAGCATTCAGAACTAATCTCAGACCTACCCGACGCAATCAAAAAAAGAAAAATGTAAACGCAGGACAAGTGGCATACATGAGGCTGCCATACGTTAATGAGACAATATGTCATCGTGTGAATGGGATCATCAAAGGATCCAAACTGAATTTAAGAGTAGCCTGGCGGAGTGGACCCACCCTCAAGAATAAACTCGTCAGATCTGCTCTAGAGCCCCCTCCATGTAGAGGAAAGACACGTTGTCATGCATGCCCTAACGGTCCAGCTGGGAAATGCCACACAAAAAACGTCGTATATAACATTTCTTGTAAAAAGTGTACCAATGACAAAAAAACATACTTCTATATAGGGGAAACATCTCGACCAGTCCGGGAAAGATTTAAGGAACACCTGTCCGACGCTAGATTGCGCAGGCTAGGTACAGGACTGGGCGAGCACACCTTAGACAACCACACCGGACTTAGCAACAAAGAAATACATAGTAGCTTTCATCTTGAGATAATGAGCACAAATCGTGATATAGCAGACAATAAGATAGATGAATCAATCAAAATCCGTGAAAACAGCCCTAACCTGAACACATACTCAAAATCATGGCCCATTATCTAACCGTGTAGGTGGCTTATTACAGAAGGACCTGTCGCTAAGGTGTGTGGGTGTGTTTGCAAGTTGCATGTTATCATTCATTCGCTGTCAACGATTGTGTCACACAGCCTGTCTTGCGCGGGTCGCGTATTGCTTATTTTTTTACGTCATGTTGCAAATAGGTGATTTTCGTAGTATGCTTTCTTTCGACAATGTTGTACATTTTCTCGCTAATCACTCAGGCGTTTGAGTGTCTGTATTTTAAACTATGACAGGTTTCTTTTCACAACTGTGTCACCTTCATCATATTAAATTTGTTACCGTTACGGAACGAAGCGCTCATTGCCCCGGCCGGGCGGCCGCCGGGCCGGCCCGGGCGTTCCGCGGCCCATTGGGAATTTGGCTGAAAATATCACTAAATTGCTTCTGACAGTGACATAAAACATATCATAGTTGATCTTCACGCACATTCGGATACATTGAAGCATTGGCTACAAGATGAGCTATAGCATATCGTTCTGTCAGTTGTACTTAACGTGCCCAATTGCAGTAAAGATGCAGATGCACGGTAGTTTTAGCATTGTGTTTCTCCCGAATTCGAGCAGTTTTCAAACCTAATTGATTTCATCGGGATATTGGGCAGGAGTTTTCTTGATCTTCACGCAGATCCCTATGTAAAAATACATGTGGAATCAGATGGTGGCACTTGTTTTTGCGTGGTGCTGCAACTTAACGTGCCCAATTGCAACTCATTCAACCCTATTCCCTGCGGGCGGCCAGAATTACGTTAACCTGCGGGGGGCGGGGGGGGGGGCAGCCAGAGATCTCGAGAACCGCTAAGTCGATTTTGATGGGACAAACACCATTCGATTTGTCATGAAAAGATGCCGCTTTTTGGACCTCTAATTTTTCATTTGCTCGCAAATGGGGGGCCAGGGGGCAAAAAATACGAAAATGTTGGGTGTTTTTTTAAAGGTCATTGCGGTCATGTGGTATCACAGATTGTCATGCAACAAACATTTTTGAGCTTGAAATGTACAGGTCTTCAATATATCAAAAGACATACAAAAATGTAAAATCATAGGCGTATTCAGCAGATGTAAATTAGGGGGATTTTCGGATAACAAATATGTGCTGTTCGTGCTTATTTGGGACGATATGAACGTCATATAGTGGACATTTTTTGCTGTAATTTGTTATATGTAATATATTGCGCATAAGCGGATCCAGGTAATGAACGTGGGGGGAGCATCATCCACGTCACGTTTTTTTTAGCAACTTGCTAATTTGAGGGTGGAGCAAACGCATGTTTTGAAGGTTCTTCTCTACGCCGCATAATCTTTTCACACACTTATGTTCATTTTAGATAGGATGAATGCACTGTTCAAGCAATGGCGCACTCAAAACGGCGTCTGGGGCAAAAAACCACCCGGGGGCAGAATCTGCCCTCCCCTCCGCAGGGAATAGGATTAAGCAAATTTAGAGTTACGAAATATTGAATTAGATGACTGATTCCACATCAGGTAATTTGAATCGGTTCCCTTTAAAGAACAACAGCTATTCACAAATATAACATACGTGGTCGTCATATTCACAAATTGATTCTCAGAAATTGCAAGCTATAAATTGCATGATTAATTGATATCTGCCTGTGCACCGTATGAATCACATATCTGCAAAAGAGCAAGTTTGCAAGTGGCATGTATTACAAGTAGCGTTTCTGTGCGCACATAATCATCTGGCAACGGTACAATGCGCTCCAGAGAGCACTCATATATGACCATTGAACAATGTCGGGCAAACAATTGGCGAAGACTAAACAATGTACAGATGACACTCCTTCGGAGCCAAGCCACGAGTTGCTGCAGGTTTTTACGGTGCTTCTCTACCATGGTATTGGGTTTTGCGCCACTGCCGCTGCAGAACCTGACGCGCACCATCTGAGAAGTTTGAGCACCGCAAAAATCCTGCAGCAACCTCGTGGTTTAGCTTTTCGTCAGCCTGCTGCGAAAAAGCTGCCAATGTCCCCATCCGCTGAATGAGTTCTGGCACATGGACGCACATGATATGTATATAGGGGGGTCACCATTTTGGCCTGAAAAACGGCCAAGAACTTTCGCAAGAAATCTTGGCCAGCCTCATCAACGATCGTCTTCTCAGCTGTGGTTCTCCACAGCTCGCGCAGAACCACGTACTGGGTCAAAAGTTCTTTTAGCTGGAGGCCAAGCTCTGGTGACTCAACACATTCCGTCAGCACATCAGTTGAAGTGAGAACCCGAATTATTTTGTCCCTGTCCACGGCTGACAGGTTTGAAGTTTCTAGTTTGTCTTTCTCGATTCTAAATTTACCTCGGGTTCTGACATTGTCATACACGACCGACACGAAACGTTCCCGCTTATCAGAGCTAATTTTCTCAAAAACGCATGAAAATAGCTTATCAGTGACACGAAGATGCATGTGCAAGGTATCAATTGCCACATGGTCCAGCGGGACGGCTGGAAGGAGACTGGGACGCACAACACCTGGGTCTCGCATGCTGATACCCTATCGACGCTTGTGGTTAGCGAGATGTCGACCTGTTTTAGGCGCGAGACAAAATACACAAGCGAAGTTAGAATTGGCGGCGTTGAAACCAAGAACAGTCAATAGAAATTTATAATCACCACCAAGGTAAAATTCGAAAAATTGAACCCGACCATCGATCAACACACCGTCACGCTCGATGTCCGCTATTTGTCTGTTGATATCTTGCACACGTGAGCTAATATTCTCATAGTTCTCTTTCATCTCGCCGATGCCGAACATGAGTGGCTTCTTCTTTTTGGGATCATCTTCGTCGATGAGAGTGACGCCAAAATTGGTGAACGACTTGTATTTGCCAGCGAGTGCTCCATCACCTGATGGTCAAAATCATTCCAAACGTTAATGTCAATGTACGTTGGTTGTTGGATTCATCGCTTGGAAATACATTACGTCAAAGCAGTGGTTTGTAGATGATGAGATATCGAGTCATTCATCGTTGGTTACACCACGGATAAAAACACCCCAAGTAGACCAACACGCCATTGTACTATGCTAATTTGTTCTGATATACATACAACATAAATCATAAAACGCTAAGTAAAACAAAAGGAGCCACAAAAGCGCTAAACAGATACCCATTCACCACATTCACGTGCTGATCAGTGCTGTAAAGAAAACATATGCAAGAGAACATTACAAATGATTGGCCGCTTACCTGATATTTCTACGCGAATCCGGTCGTTGGATGGAGATGGACGAAGCGCCTTCAAAGCTGATACCAGGTCCAGCCATGCGCCGTCTTTTGATGCCTCCACTGGAAATCTCGTATTCATCCTGGCGGCGGAAAAATCAAACGTATCATCGGCTATGCAGTGTAGAACTAAAGAATAAGCAAATGGCGGTAACGAAGTTTGTATTCTAGTTTGCACACGCTTATAAATCCATGGTAATGGTCAAAGGATCTTGAATACAATTGATAACTCCCAGACAAAAAGCAAGCAGTGTTTAGAGCTTTAAAAAAATGCATTGCAACTGCACTAATTATCTAATAAAATATTACATATATCAATATCAACAACAAAACAATATTTTCAAAGCGGCGGTATCCATCATTTACACACACACAATGAGTCACCACACCTTTCCACACTAATTATCCAGAGATTTTGGATCACGTTTTCTTTTTGCTTTGATATAACTCTCCTACTATTCTACTGCCTAACAAACACTCACTCTTTGCGCAGTTTGCTGATTGCGTAGCTGGATGGCGCATTCGGCGAGACATTGCATATCTTGCGCATGGTACGCAAGGACACGTCGCACTCGTCCATTATACGGTTCGCCGCCAGGGGCGACATGCTGGCGGCCTCTGGGGCCGAGGTCACGGCCACATTGAGGCCGTAGTTAGATGCCGTGGACGTTAGCTTCCGTCTGACGCGGCGAAGGTGCGCACCGCTATACTCTCCTTCGTGCTGGCGCTTTCGCCTCAATGCCGCCTCCAGCCGCTTCTGAAGTGAGTGCTTCGAGTTGGCCAGCGTTGAGAGTTGTTCGTCAAGTTCGCGTCTCTCCCTTTCCAGGCTCTGGATGCTGGCACGGAGTGAAGCTTCTTCTCCGGCTCGCTCCGCCTCCTGCCGTGACAGTTCTGCGCGAAGCGCCGCATTGTCTGCGCTCAGGTCATGTTTCACCTCCACAGGCCATGAAGCATAACTCTTTTTCCAAAGAGCTTTTAGTCTGTCCCTTGCCCGGCCACCTGCTTTGGACGTGTATCCACGTTTGATATTATATACAATGGAGGCAAATTGTGTTTTAAGCTCGTTGTCATAGACAACTTCCACTCCACACTTGCAAAGTTCTGATAAAAGTCTGTCCAGCACACGGTCTATGCAATATACATCCGCATAGGTATTATACAACCAAAACTTATTTACATGAAAAACGTTATTCTTGATTACATACACATCAGGTAATGGCCGTATGTTTCTGGTCTAGTCAACCACCACTTGAAGTGGTAGCTCTCTCTGTACTCCTCTCTTCCTCTGTACCGTGAGCACCACTTCCCAATGCTCGGGGGACATGACAGGCTTCACAGAAGCACCACTGCGCTCGTACTCTGTCCACCTTCTCATTTTTCTCACAGTCGCTTGGACCTCGGACTTTTTCACATAGTTGAAGTCCTCTGCCTCGTTCAAAATTCTAACGTTCCAGCTGGCGGTGTAGTGCTAGCTGTAGCGCAAGATAGAGTCGGCAGACCGGTTTCGGAAGAATGGAAGAAAGTTTCTGTTCACGATAGTGCGGATGATGGCTTTTGGTCCGGACCGGACAGGGAAACTAAGAGATTTGCGAACCTGAATCAACAGAGTATCAGCTGACAGGGCAACGTTGGCTGGTACAGATGTCGATCGCGGAGGACCATAAAAACGGCGCACATCGATCTGAAAGAAAGAATGGTAACAATTTTTAAAAAAATCCAGACCCCAAGACCAAAATGGAAGATATCAGTTCCAGGGTACTGTTCTAAGCGGAACACAGAAACGACGTACCAATAATTCCCAGGAGAAATGGGCAGTTTTCCATCGATATCACGATTATTCTGTTGTTACAAGTGCCAACCTGGTTAGCAGCAAAGACAGGGATTGGTTAGCAGCAACCTGGTTAGCAACATTAGGCATGTGTTATTCTGCAAGTGGCTACAGTTTTAAGTAATTACCTTTGTCAATTGTGAACCGATTTGCAATTTAAAATTACCAATAGATGCATCGTGAAAAGAGACATTTTTGATGGGTGGCTGGTCGGTGTTCATGCAATATATCAATTAAATTTTGACAATGTTAGTTTTTTGTTAGCGTTGACTTTCGCTTAGCTGACACTGAGTTAGAAATATTATTGGCCATTACTTTCAAAATTTCCATTGGATTTCCAATTGAAAATAATGAACAGTTGGTACAGCGCCCACCATACCCGGAGACAGGTACAGTCAGTACACAGTTTGTACAGTGTACGGTCCATACAGCGCACCATACCCGGGGCCAGGTACAGTCAGTACACAGTCGGTACAGCGCATCATACCCGGGGCCAGGTACAGTCAGTACACAGTCGGTACAGCACACCATACCCGGGGGCAGGTACAGTCAGTACACAGTTTGTACAGCGTACAGTCCATACAGCGCACCATACCCCGGGACAGGTACAGCCAGCACACAGTCGGTACAGCGCACCATACCCGGGGCCAGGTACAGTCAGTACACAGTCGGTACAGCGCACCATACCCGGGGACAGGTACAGTCAGTACACAGTCGGTACATCGCACCATACCCGGGGCCAGGTACAGTCAGTACAGTCGGTACAGCACACCATACCCGGGGACAGGCACAGTCAGTACAGTCGGTACAGCGCACCATACCCGGGGACAGGTACAGTCAGTACACAGTCGGTACAGCGCACCATACCCAGGGCAAGGTACAGTCAGTACACAGTCGGTACAGCGCACCATACCAAAGACAGGTACAGTCAGTACACAGTCGGTACAGCGCACCATACCCGGGGCCAGGTACAGTCAGTACACAGTCGGTACAGTGCACCATACCCGAAGACAGGTACAGTCAGTACACAGTCGGTACAGCACACCATACCCGGGGCCAGGTACAGTCAGAACACAGTCGGTACAGTGCACCATACCCGGGGACAGGTACAGTCAGTATGCAGTCGGTACAGCATGCACCATACCCGGGATGGGACAGGTACAGTCAGTACACAGTCGGTACAGCGCACCATACCCGAAGACAGGTACAGTCAGTACACAGTCGGTACAGCGCACCATACCCGGGGACAGGTACAGTCAGTATGTAGTTGGTACAGCATGCACCATACCCGGGGACGGGACAGGTACAGTCAGTACACAGTCGGTACAGCGCACCATACCCGGGGACAGGTACAGTCAGTACAGTCGGTACAGCACACCATACCCGGGGACAGGTACAGTCAGTATGCAGTTGGTACAGCATGCACCATACCCGGGGACGGGACAGGTACAGTCAGTACACAGTCAGTACAGCGCACCATACCCGGGGACAGGTACAGTCAGTCTCAGTACACAGTCGGTACAGCGCACCATACCCGGGGACAGGTACAGTCAGTACAGTCAGTACAGCACACCATATCTGGGGACAGGTACAGTCAGTATGCAGTTGGTACAGCATGCACCATACCCGGGGACGGGACAGGTACAGTCAGTACACAGTCAGTACAGCGCACCATACTCGGGGACAGGTACAGTCAGTACACAGTCGGTACAGCGCACCATACCCGGGACAGGTACAGGCAGTACAGTCGGTACAGCACACCATACCCGGGGACAGGTACAGTCAGTACACAGTCGGTACAGCGCACCATACCCGGGGACAGGTACAGTCGGTACACAGTCGGTACAGCGCACCATACCTGGGGACAGGTACAGTCAGTACAGTCGGTACAGCACACCATACCCGGGGACAGGTACAGTCAGTATGCAGTTGGTCAGCATGCACCATACCCGGGGACGGGACAGGTACAGTCAGTACACAGTCGGTACAGCACACCATACCCGGGGACAGGTACAGTCAGTACACAGTCGGTGCAGCGCACCATACCCGGGGCCAGGTACAGTCAGTACACAGTCGGTACATCGCACCATACCCTGGGACAGGTACAGTTAGTACACAGTCTATACAGCACACACCATACCCGGGGACAGGCACAGTCAGTGTCTTGAACTTTATCATCAAATTTGTAATTTTTTTTGCTTTCATACACATCAATGAACAATGGAGGCCAGTATTACATAAATGCCTGTTATTTTGAAGGAACAAGACACACAAAGGTCTAAGACACTTCAGTGATAAAACCACAAGGACAAGGCATGAATCTATCGGCAAGAAAAACATTAGACAATTTAACATTTATTTTTTAGTTAGTTATAAAATTTAAAAGTTAGAATCTGAGGTTATCAAAACACAAAGGACCACTCTACAACGTGATAAGACATGAAACAAATGTCATCTTTGATTTGCAAACATTCTAAAAGACAAAACACTTACCGAATTCATCCTAAATATCCATTTTCGTCTCCCCAGACGCTGTTGTTGGTGGATTAGGGCGCGTAGCTGCAAGGCTCAAGCGTCCCCAGACGCTAAGTTTGCGTAGAGATACAAAGCGCCCCCGCACGTATCAATAGCGTCGCTTTTGTAAAAGACTAAACGACAGACGAAAGTTTGTCTGAGGTTTGTCAGACGAAAATGATTACGACAAAGTTAATTTATTCCACTAATGCTCACGCAGAAATAACGGAAGCCGGGCAGTAATTCTCGTTTCACGTGGATAATATCGAACGGACAACGACGGAAATGGTTGGAAACGAATGAAGAATAATTTTTAGAGCACACAGAAAGCATTTTCCCGCCATAGAGCTCAGATTATTTAGGACAGAGGTAGAAGTCAAGGACCCAGTACCGAAAACGATCGTTCCGTAACGCGTTTTGTTAGATTAGGTTACGATATGTTAGGCATGTAATAGTCACTAAATCTTGAATGTCGTATATTTTCACAAATGGGTACTTTGTATTATGCATTCCATGTCTATACATTCAGCAGTGACGGTCATACTGGAGGATACCATCATCATTGTGACATGAGCGAATCTGTTTTGGTTATTTTGTGTGTCATTCAAAAATATTAAAATACTTCAGACCTGATGATGACAGTGATGTCGAAAGCTTGTCTATTTTAATTATTCATTTGACCACTAACATACATATTTGGCATGTTATTGATCATTTTAACACAACTTTTGACAATAATGTCCATCATGCCAGCCATCCAAATAATAAATTGTTTAGTATTCCCTACTTCAAATGACTAAATAATTGAAAGGATTACGCTTTCTTATATAAAACAGAAACTTGGCCCCGGTTACGGAACAATAGTGATGTATTCACCATAGGAGTACTGCAAGCACGCATCCTTTTTTCAGGAAGTGGTGAAAGTCCAAAACTCACGCGACCAGTTTCGATGCGGTTGCAATGCTGATTATGTGGTCTCATTTTCAGTGGTTTCGCTTACTCCCCATTAAAGGGAATGTTTCACCTTTGTATTTATTTTGGACTGAGATATCCATTATCTTTGGCCGTTATTGAAATGTCTAAATTATAAAGGTCATTTCCCCCAAAACTTATCAGTTTTTAAGCAATTGAATTTCGAATTTGCAAAATAGGGTGCCGCTAGTGCAGCCGCTGATTGGCTGACAGCCACTTGGTCCAGATTGTTGGTCCTGGAAGTCAGACGACCTGTATTTCTCGAACCTTGGCTGGATTACCGAGTGCGATGTAAACAACGGCCAACGCGATAGGTTGCGGTCCAAGTTGAAGTTTTTCGCGTTGTTTGAAGTCTCAGTTGTGGATTGATTGTGTTTTTTTTTTATAAATAAATATTGAGCTATCGCAATGCCTCGCACTCGTCATTGTGTTCTGTGCGTTGCTGTTGTTGTTGGATTAGGGCGCGTAGCTGCGAGGCTCAAGCGTCCAACAGTTATCAAGTTATGTGCGGGAGAAGACACAGTTCCACAACGTTTGTATTTATTTCGCCAGAATTGTCTGAAACGATTGCGCCATATCATAATAGCGTAAAGGTTTTCTCTTTAGCTCTCTATAGCTCAATAATGACGTCATTATCTCAAAACAAAACAACAAAATGTATAAAGTTAAGTGACTTTTCGAGAGAAAAAATATCACCGTCGTTTTCAGCAGCACTTCCTATTTTCGACTATAACCAGCGTATATTTGACAACTTTCAGAAAGGTGAAACATTCCTTTTAACACTGCGCATCTGCTTCCAAGCAAAACAAACTTTGTCCCCCACTGGATAACAAAATATTATGTGCCGAAGATGTCTTGTGACATTATGTCACTTCCTTAACAGATAGCTAAATGGCGAGTGCTACACGTAAGAAGGAGCGACACCTTCTAGGGCAGACTCTGGAGTCACTGTCCGTGACCCAACTGCCGACCAGCAGCCAAGTACTACGACGACTCTACTTCATGGGCGCGAACACTAAGGAGAACCGCAGTCGAGTGATCGACGAAGTCATTGCCATCTGGCAGCGATCATACATCCCCACCATGCTCAAGGGCAACATAACCCGCAAGTTGGTCGCCATCGTCGCGAAGTATGAGAACATAATGAAGTCCGAGAAGCGCAATTCGGATGGAGATCTCGTGTCCGCCGCAATACTGGAGGGAGAGCTGTCAAGGCTGTTCGATATTTCCCATCACGACGCGTTGGAGATGATTAAGATTGAGGAGGACCGCGCGTTCCTCGGCGACCAACGGGGGGAGCGGAAGGTGTCGATGGGCAAGGTGGACGAGGACCTGGCAAAGAAGTCGCAGCAGATGATGAAGCGGGCCGAACAGAAGACGGCGCGGGTGGAGAGGGAGAAGGAGCGGCGGCAGAAAGCGTCGGCGACTGCGGTTGCTCAAGCGAGTGACTCTTCTACGGAATCATCGAAGGAGGTGTCTCCGGAACGGCCGAGTACATCTCGCATGTCGTCGCTTCCAAAACGAATCAAGATGACACCCAGCATCTCTGCAGCGCTCGACAGGAGTAAGATCTCTTACCGCCAGGCATCGCACGTCATGATGGCCGTTGCCGGAACTAAACACCAGTCATCTCCTTCGCTCTCCACTATTTATCGCGCACGAAGAGCGGCTCGATCGAACACTGCAGCTCAAGTGCGAGCGGAGTTCGTGAAGGAGGTGGAAGCCGGAGACGCAGTCCTTGTTCTGCACTGGGACGGCAAACTCATGCCGAACATCGACGGTGATCCCGGACGAGTCGACCGCCTGGCACTCGTCGTTTCAAGCCGACAGCTCCCACATGAGAAGTTACTTGCAGTGCCCGCGCTCCGCGCCGGCACCGGCGGAGGTACTCTTGGAGTGGGGATTGGAGAAGAGAGTTGCTGCGCTATCTTTTGACACAACCGCGTCGAACACTGGAGTCCACTCCGGGTGTTGCATTTTGCTGGAGGAGAAGTTAGACCGACCGCTGCTCAACCTAGCGTGTCGTCACAACATCCTGGAGCTCGTGCTGGCCGCCGCCTTCAAAGTCGCTATGGGAACGTCTTCAGGACCCGATATTGCGCTCTCCCAGCGGTTCCGAGACAAGTGGTCGCGCATGGACCATGCGGAAGCGGATGTGTTCCAAGATCCACGCCTCGACCAGCTGGAAGAGTGGCGCGCGGCGACGGCGGATGTCCTGAAGGCGGCGGGAGGAGCGCGGGGCGACTACCGGGAGTTCGCTCAGTTGGTGCTGGCGGTGACCACCGGCCAAGTCCCGGATACATTCCGGCGACCAGGCGCGCTCCACCATGCACGGTGGATGGCGAAAGCACTGTACGCGGTCAAGATCGTCCTCCTCAAGCGCCAGTTCCAGCTCTCGCGGTGCGAGGAGAAGGGACTGCAGGAACTCGTCCTGTTTGTGTGTACCGTGTACGCCAGAGCGTGGTTCGAGGCCCCCAACGCTGACGACGCCGCAGTCAACGACCTCTCCCTCCTCCGCAACCTCACGTCCTATCACGCCATCAACCCTGCCATCTCGGACGCTGTCGTCAAGACATTCCGACGACACCTGTGGTATCTAGGGACGGATCTCGCCGGGCTGTCGCTCTTCAGCGAGAAGCTGTCCCTCGACCAGAAGACGGAAGTCGCGGCGAGTCTTGAGAAGGAGAGGCCAGAGCTGGGGCGGAAGAAGTGGGTGGCTCCCTCCGATATCGAAGACGTCCAAGTTCAACAACTCGTCTCCAGCGGGTCCCGCGATACGCTGGAGGCACTGAAACTTCCGATGTCCTTCCTCGCCGTACCGGCCAACCAGTAGGAGAACGACGAATCCTACCAACGAGCTCGGGCGCTGGTTCAGAAGCTCAAAGTCGTAAACGATGGAGCGGAACGCGGGATCAAGCTTATCTCGGACTTCGAGGCCGAAAAGCAGTATCTGCTGCAGGTCGTCTAGGCCCATCGCCGGCCCAACCCCTGAACTCGGCATGAAGCCGGCCTACATCAACGGAACCCCGCCTGTAACGTGCTTACTTATGCTACTTGCCATGTTTTGTTGCGTAATCCTACGCTGTTCAATGTACAAATGAAGCTAGGAATCGAAAAACGTAAAACATTTCTAAACCGCCCTGATCAAGAACGTGTTCGAAAAAACAGTATTTGCTGCAGATCGTCGTGGCCCACAGTCGTGTC
The DNA here is from genome assembly GCA_036785665.1 of Chirona hameri. NCBI lineage: Eukaryota > Metazoa > Arthropoda > Thecostraca > Balanomorpha > Balanidae > Chirona > Chirona hameri. Next base: position 3,961 of record JAXIVJ010019350.1, on the reverse strand, counting down.
CACCCCTGAACCCAAACTGAACGTACCGCACCTATGTTACTTGCCACGTGTTGTCCCGTTTTTTGTTTAGGTTTCCGAATGCCCAAATAAAGCCAGCAATCGGGAATAAGAATACATTCCTCTGCAGGTCGAATTTAGTGTCGATGCTTTGCAGACAGGTTCTGGGAATGCTCGAATATGGGATTGGGTATATTTAGTTGAATTTACCTGCCTATCTTGGCAAACAAATATGTTGTTTCACTACATTATGTGATCTGAAGTTTCAGATGTTCCCAAAACACGCTTATTTGCTGCTGAAAAACGTTATTTTGTTATGAATCATCGACCACGGGATTCGAACGAGGCACTGGCCGGTTACATAGATGAAACTTTGACGGACTTGCGGGACCCCTAAATATTCTTCGACTTGATTGAAATTATAGAATTGGAGACTGCTCATCAAGCGTAACCAAACGATAGATGATCCCGTTATAATTTCAAACTTTCATTTTTTGTAAACGCCCTAATATATATATATATATATATATATATATATATATATATATATATATATATATATATATATATATATATATATATATATATATATATATATATATATATATATATATATATATAAATATATATATATATATATATATATATATATATATATATATATATATATATATATAAGCCCATTTCATTTTTGGGAAAAAGAATCACTTAACTTACACCAGAATCCCATTATTTGGCTCATTAGAAGCCTATTGGTGCATTTTGAGCGAAATATATCAATGATCTCGTGTAGCGCATAGGCTTTAAACTTTTTAGTTTCATGATTGCGTCTAGGGAATTTATTATCTCTCTACTTAGATAATTATCTCAGTCATTTGGTAGTATGCTGGCGACTTACGCTGATTGTTGGGGCAAAAACGAAAAATCCCAATATGCATAGCATATTAAAAAAAATATCTTACGACTTTTCCCCAAATTTGTGTGAAGAGCACGCGGTGACTAAGATGACCCATTCGGAAGCGATTTTGCTGTTGGGGAAATTAGAGGATTCACAAATTATGACTCTGAACCTACCTAATTCGGCCAAAAAAGTCTCGTTCCACGGCAGAAATGCTGTGTATGCCCAAAAGTCTCTGCTAAAAAGTGCAGTGCATTCAGACGCAATTTCCGCATTCCCACATCCTCCCAGCGGCAAAATCGTGGCCGAATAGACCAGTGTTCGATTGAAATAGGAAACGTTGCACGTCCACCCGTATTTAGTTTATTTGTATGACTGAAGGTTTCGAGCTCCGCTTTCCACTTCGTCAGTCTCAACCGTGACAAGTCTGACAAACTCCAGTTCAGCGGATAGGACACGTTGAAGCCCCCAAATCCCCCCCCCCCCCCCCCACCCCACGTGTATTTGAAATATTCTATCACCGACTTATTACGCTTGTAGACACACTGTGTGTACAGCACGGAGTACCATTAATAAAGTGATCTGTACCTACATATATACATGTAAATATATACACATTGCACCTAGATCCTACACAAATGCCGCGGTCAGACGATAGGCTCATTCAGCGCAAAGTCGCAACGCTAAACGACAGCTGTGATCGTCATGGAATATATCACCAGGTACAGTGGCCCGTGGCGATTAAGCCCACGCTAACAGTAATTTATGATCAGAATGACTAGCCGTATCAGGCTGGTCCAGTGTCCGGCTCCCGCCGCCACTCTCCATGCCGTTCCACCAGACAGTCTCGTGTCCGGTCCGTTACACGTCAGTCAGTCTCATGGTCGGTCCGTCACTTCCTGGGCGATCCTGTGGCCTGTCCGCCACAGGATCGTCCGGACTGACGTACACCAGGAGGATGAACTGTACGAAGCGGCGCAGCGTCTCCGTCATCTCCTCGCTGTAGCCCAGCTGACCACTGAAGAATCTTCAGTGGTCAGCTGGGCTACAGCGAGGAGATGACGGAGACGCTGCGCCGCTTCGTACAGTTCATCCTCCTGCTGTACGTCAGTGCGTGGCTCCGCGTGCCGCTGGCCGCTGTTGCTCCTGCCAACGATCTCCAGCTGTACCTGGACCTCGTCACCTCTAAGCGGGTCGACAGCGGCGTGAGCGAAACCACTCTTCATGTCCTGCGCCGCCACGTCTGGTACCTCATGCCCTCACTCGTCATGTTCAGCCTTTTCTCGCAGCGAGTCACGATCGAGGAGAAGGCTGCGATCAGCAGAAAGCTGCTGGCGACGCCACGGGCCACGGATGTGTCTGACAGTCCAGTGATGTTGGACGAGACGACTCGGCTCTGTAACCTCGTGGACGAGTCATCGTGGCGTTTGTTCGATGTCACCTCAGCTGGTCATTCATGGCTGGAGAAACCGCCCGCTCAGTGGAGCGAGAACTGTGAGTTCGAGTTGCTAAAGAACTTCGTCGGGACCGTCAAGGTCACGAACGACGTTGCTGAGCGCGGCATCGTCATTGCCAAGGACTTCAATGTGAAAAGCGAAGCACAGTTCCAGTGGCTGCTGCAGGCGGTTGAGTGCCACAGGAGCCGGCTTCCGCAGCTGACAAAAGGCGCCCTCAGCAGCCTGTAGTCGCACAGCAGATGCGGACCGGCCACGGGACCGTCAGGCGAGTGGCGGACCGGCCACGGAACTGTCAGGTGAGTGGCGGACCGGCCACAGGATCGCCCAGGAGGTGACGGGCCGACCATGAGACTGACGGGCGTGTAACGGACCGGCCACGAGACTGTCTGGTGGAACGGCATGGAGAGTGGCGGTGGGAGCCGGACACTGGACCAGCCTGATACAGCCAGTCATTCTGATCATAAATTACTGTTAGCGTGGGCTTAATCGCCACGGGACACTGTACCTGATGATATGTTCCATGACGATCACAGCTGTCGTTTAGCGTTGCGACTTTGCGCTGAATGAGCCTATCGTCTGACCGCGGCATTTGTGTAGGTGCAATGTGTATATATTTACAGGTATATATGTAGGTACAGATCACTTTATTAATGGTACTCCGTGATGTACACACAGTGTGTCTGCAAGCGTAAGAAGTCGGTGATAGCACATTTCAAATACACGGGGGGGGGGGGGGGGGCTTCAACGTGTCCTATCCGCTGAACTGGAGTTTGTCAGACTTGTCACGGTTGAGACTGACGAAGTGGAAAGCGGAGCTCGAAACCTTCAGTCATAAAATAAACTCAATACGGGTGAACGTGCAACTTTTTCTATTTCAATCGAACACTGGTCTATTCGGCCACGATTTTTCCAATGGGAGGATGTTGGGAATTCGGAAATTGCGTCTCTGAATACACTGCACTTTTTAGCAGAAACCTTTGGGCATACACAGCATTTCTGCCGTGGAACGAGACTTCTTTGGCCGAATTAAGTAGGTTCAGAGTCATAATTTGTGAATCCTCTAATTTCCCCAACAGAAAAATCGCTTCCGAATGGGTCATCATAGTCACCGTGTGCTTTTCACACACATTTGGGGAAAAGTCTTAAGATATTTTTTTATCCGCTATGCATATTGGGATTTTTTCGTTTTTCCCCAAAAAATCGGGGTAGCTCGCCAGCATACTACCAAAGGACTGAGAAAATTATCTAAGTATAGAGATAATAAATTCCCTAGACGCAATCATGAAACTTAAAGTTTAAAGCCTATGCGCTAAACGAGATCATTGATATATTTCGCTCAAAATGCACTAATAGGCTACTAATGAGCCAAATAATGGGATTCTGGTGTAAGTTAAGTGATTCTTGAAATTTCCCCAAAAATAAAATGACCTAATATATATATATATATATATATATATATATATATATATATATATATATATATATATATATATATATATATATATATATATATATATATATATATATATATATATATATATATATATATATATATATATATATATATATATATATATATATATATATATATATATATATATATATATAT